>JAODAL010012014.1:0-97261 GCA_025379985.1 Phyllomedusa bahiana | reverse complement strand
AAACCCCAAAAAGGAGGGGAGAGAGGAGAAATGGATGTAACTTGTGCTCCATGTGATGTTTGCTGGTTTCGTTGAAGACCACTTCCCATGTAGATACAAAGCCGCCACTTTTGAATGCATGTAACTAATGAAGCAATCTGTTATTCTGATGAAAACACGCTGACATTAATAATTTTTTTTTTCTCTGTGTGCCGATAAACACACAAGAAGTTTCTATATCTTTATGTCTATGTTTTATCATGTGCATTGCCTGAGAAACTCTGAAGCAGTTTTCTAAATCCTAATCGGATTAATTAATCTAATTACACTTGTATCCTGAGGTGACTTTTCTGTGCGAGGACCTCAGTGGATCGGAGTGTGGTAGAGGCTTTCGAAGTCTGTTATACCATTCACTGTACAAGCGTCGCAGGTGAGCAGTATATGCTAGAATTAACCATACCTGTAGATTGTCATGAGGAGGGCGCTTGCCCTGTTCTCCCTCCCCTTTTCTTCTGTCTGAAAAAAAAAGACAACTACAAAATCTATTTTAGCGCCACTTTTGCCACTAAAAAGATTAAAAACTTTGTTCACTATGACTGACATATTAAAAAAACGAAATTTAAAATTAAATTAAAAAATAGGTAAAAAATTAATAGAATAACCAAGTGCCTAAAAGTGTTATAGCGTACACACCTGCGTGTACTAAGAAAATGGAAAATGTGCCTGGGCAGGAAGGAAGTAATCGGCCCAGTCAGGAACTGACTTATTCACTTGCTGCTATATATAGCTCACCACTGACACATGATAATCAATGGTATTTCACCTGCCAGAGGTCTTAAAGGGGTTGTCTCGCTACATTGATTCATCTTACCAGTCCTGTTTTCTTGGTTTCATTTTGAATTCAGGGGCATGTTTACTGGCTTCTACTAGGCTGCCGTAGAAGCTAGGTCTGTAGCTATAGCAACCAATGCTGACAGCCTACCAGGAGAGAGTAAACAGGTCTATAGCTATAGCGACCCGAGGAGCTGATACAGCCCTTACAAGAGGGGATATCTAGGAAAATGTAGGACACTGTTAATGGACACATATTGCAAAGTGACTTTTGCAAGAACGTTTTTGCAAGAACGTTAGCATAAAAAGCAATACTTGTAGTAAGACAACCCCTTTAAAGGTTAGGGTACGTTCAAATGGCATTTTGCGGCGCGTACTGTACGCACCGCACGACGCCGGGTGTTTTAGACGTATGCACTCGCAGCCAGCTCCTATTGACTCTCACTTTCCCCACGCTGAAGAAGTGACATGTCAATTCTTTTCCCGGCGCGTATTGTATACCTGGGAAAATGGCAGGTAATCATAGCTCTCAATGAGAGCTATGAATTACCGTATTGGCGGGCAGTACTTCAGGCGTATTGCAAGGCAGTTACGCGCCAAATTACTCCCCACAAATACTCTGTGTGAACATACCCTCGATGTAGAATACCTACACGAACAGGAGTATAAACATAAAGCGCAGCCCCCTCTATCTGGAAGCTGCATACAAGAAATACACAATACTAACCTTTGTAAAGGTCGCACACGTGGCTACAGCTGGCTTCTATTGCACAGCGATATATTTGTGATATTTTATTTCACCACCTAATAGACTGTGTAATACTTTAAACCTGTTCCGAGGAGAACTGATGTCCTGCTAATTTTCCTTAGATTTGTGCAATGGCCCTTCATGCCAGAACAGGGTCACATCACAGCACTGGAACCCAATGTTACAGATGCTTGGACGCGGCGGTTCTGCCAAAGCTTCTGCACTGCCTGGCACGTCCTAAACTACCCAGCAACAGCTGAAACCATCAATGAAACCAAAACAACACGTGCCACCTTACTAGAACTCTACCACTGTGCACTACATCATGTTAGTTTCCCACCAAGCTAACAATTACAGACATCAATTTTTTATTACTTAAAGGGAACCTGCAAGGTGGTTTATACCCCTCTATCTGAGAGGAGAGCAGGATGTGAGCTAAGCTCTGGGATATAGAGGTTTACAGAATTTAAAGCAGAATTTCTTAGTAAAGAGCTAAACGGAAAGTCCTGCTTTCCCCACCCACATGCAGTGATTGACAGTTTGCTCTGTACACACACTGATATAGGGAAAGCTGTCAATCACTGTATGTGGGCGGGTAAGCAGGACTCTGTCTCTTAAAGGGAATCTGTCACCAATTTTCTTTTTGCTTATTAAAACAAGACACTGATCCATTTTCTTTTCTTCTTAGCCATTTTATTTTTTGATTGTATATTTCTCAATTCAGTCGTCTATATAGGATTGTGGGGACAGCATTCTTGCCTGCACTGCTTTAACAGCAGTCAGAGAGATGCTTTACAGCAGCTTCATGCACATAGGAGCCTTAAAGGGGTTGTCTCGCTACAAGGATTGCTTTGTATGTTAAATATCTTGAAGAAACAAGTAACCTTGCAGTATATATCCCCTCTTTTATGGGCTGCATCAGCTCCTCAGGTCGCTATAGTTATAGACCTGTTTGATCTCTCCTGATAGGCTGCCAGCACTGGTCGCTATAGCTACAGACCTGTTGTCCTCAGCAGCTTGAGTAGCCAGTAGAGGCCAGTAAACATGCCCCTGAATTCAAAAATGAAACTGAGAAAACAGGAATGAGGTAAGATGAATCGATGTAGTGCTGCCACTTTAAGACTGACTCAGTCCCATTGACTTCTGTAGGAGAGCTTTCTAGTTATGCTCTGTGACCTGGGAAGAAGTCAGTGTGCAGGGAGGAGGAGAGGGTGAGCTGTGACTATCTTCTATTGTGACTGTTGTATCCTATACACATTGGTTTTTCCTTTCAATCCTGCTTGTGCTAATAACGAGCAGACTACTGAAAATCTCTCTCTACAGAACAGGAAGTGTCAGACTATTATTAGGCCTAGAGGCAAAAGATGAAACTGCAGGAGTTAAAAATCATTAAAAAATATGGAAAGCGATATGGAAAATGAAAAGAAACATAACCAAAACTCCTAAAAAAAATGTGTTTAACATAACAACGCAAGTTAAACAATGTCATTTTTTGATGGCACATTCCCTTTAAGGAGTCTTGTCTATATTTTCTGTACTTTTTACCCAGAAATCCTGCAAACCTATGTGTCACAGAGCTCAGCTTCTCTCCCTCTATCACATCCTGCTCTCAGATAGGGCAGCATGAACCACCAGGGGTTTTCTCACTACAAAGGGGACAGTAAAAATAAGAACTTTTGCAATTGGTTTGCATTAGCTAAATCACTTAGTATAGCAGATATAAGCTAATCTGTGCATCTATAGTTATTTCTGCAGCAGCTGGATGGGACACGCCCCCTTTTCTGATTGTCTGACTGATAGGTCATTCAGCCTGTTTGGACACGCCCCTGGATGGGAAACGCCCCTTGTACTGTGATTGGCTGCCTGCACTCTGCGCTTACTCCCCTCTGAGCTGTGGAAAATGAAAGTGAAATGAGCATCCTGTAATGGCTGTGTCTATAATACAGTGATGGCTCTATGTAAAGGATCTGGGAAATTACTAGTCTCTAGCTGTTAGATTAACTCTCTCCTCATATAACACAGCCATATACAGTCTGGTAACAGAGGGAGGGGGACAGCATGCCTTTCTCACATTTGTTTCATCAGTTCAGCCTGTATGTATACCTGCTTACACCAATGCCGGTGTTCTGGTTAAAAGGAGCTTGTGCAGCCTGGAGCTGAGAGCTCTACAGACATGAGAACATTGCAGGAGGTCTGCAGAGCTGTGACATCCTCTCCCACTGCTCACACACAATGATGATGTCACCAGTCTTCAGTGAGGGGAGGCCTGCCTACTGAGAGGAGATACACGCCTACTGAAAGGAGGGACTTGCTCCTGGATTTGAAGCTGTAACAGATAGAAACAGCTCAAGTCTGCAAAAGCGTGTAATGATAAAACCCCTTTAAGTACAATAGGTCTGAGCTGCTATTTTGGACCTTTTTATTTTTCACCAACTAGAGTAGGTGCTGCCTCAATCTTTGATCCTGTTTTAACCCCTCAACGACACTGGACGTAAACTTACGTCTCAGTGTCGATAAGGGGCTTTGTAGCGGGATTGCAGCATCTGAATGAATGAGAAATGGTGCCGCACACCATTCCTCACACCGATCACGGACCCCGCTGGAGATCGCAGGGCCCTGATTGGTGTACATGGCAGCTGGAAGGCCTGTGAAGGCATCCACTGCCACCATGTTTTTCGTTTTATTACTTCCTGCCCCAGACAAGAAGTTGTAAGGGCTTGTTCACACAGAGTTTTCACTCCGTGTTACAAGCGCTTTGTAGATCCGTCTTGGGATCCACTCTGTCGGTCCCCAAGACGGGCCGCTCGGGTCCGTCTTGAAAAGAATTACATGTCAATTCTTTTCAAGACAGACCCGAGCTGTGCTTTTGAAACACGCAGCGGCGATCCCTCATGTGAACGCCGCTGCGTGTTCGTCATAGCGAGTAGTGATAATCTCACTGCTAATTTTTTAGATCCGTCTCGGGGACCGACAGAGCGGACCCCAAGACGGATCCTAAAAGCGATTGTAACACGGAGTGTAAACAAGTCCTAAGGGGCCTAGTGGCTGAAAAGCTCAAGAACAGAATACCTTTTTTGTATGGAGTAACAGGTTGTTGGCTTCTGCTAGCTATGATTACCATATACTTTTGCTGTCGACAGCATTTAGCTCATAAATGAAGTCACTTGTTAGGAGCTGGCTTGGGGGGTAGATAAGGTTTGTGATAGGCTGTCTGCATACATATCCCTTGTTACAGTCAGGGGGAAGATGAGTAATTTATCAGAGTTGCAAAAGGAATAAATACTGTAAAGGGTGGCAGTATTTCTGCTCACTTGCTGCTGTGATAAAAGGGCATCGAGTGGACAAATAGCACCACAGTATGATTGCATATAAGCGGTGTGGAAACTGCAGAGCACCTTACGCCATCAATGTGAGACCTCTATCAGACTGAAGATGCGCTACGGCAGACTGACACGCTACAGTGGAGCAGCTCACTGCCAAAATGAACCACGGGGCTATCAGGTGCATGTCTAAAACAACGGTTCAGTGTACACTACTGTGTATGGGGCTCAGAAGCTGATAGAGATCACTGCACTTCTGCTAATGAAGTTGAATTGGCAGAAAAAGCTTCAATTTTCACGGCAGTATTGGACGTATACTTTAGCTGAATGGCAAAGGATTGTCTACTCCGATGAGTCACGTCGTCTTCTTCAACAAATGGATAGAGGTTGGTGTCAGATGAGGTGCAAGCTCTCACGGGCAGGGACCTCTCTCCTTCTGTACCAGCCATTAGTTATTAATTTGTCACCTTTGTTCTTGTTTGACCTATGTTGTGTATGTAACCAGAATGTACAGCGCTCTAAAATAAATAATATTAACAAACACCCTGCAACCATAGCTGGAAGAGCACAAGCTGAAAGTGGCAGCGTAATGGTCTGGGGAATGTTTTTGCAGTGCTCTGTGGGCCCACTCCTCCATGTGGAAGAGACAAGTATGAATCAATCTTTGCAGATCACATACACCTATATATGCCGATTATGTTCCCTGGGGCGAATGGGATTTTCAACAATTCAACATGTCACACAGCTAGAAATGTCCAACTTTGGTTGAAAGAGCATGACCAAGATATTAAAGTACTTCTCTGGCTCCCTAACTTCCAAGACAAAAGATCATCTGTGGGTCCACCTCGATTGTCATGTTCACCCTAAGGATCATCTCCCAATGCACCCTCCAGCAGCTGTGGGATGCACTGCAGTCAGCATGGTTCCAGATACCTGCGACACCCTCCTAGCCCATCTAGCTGCTGTCCGTGCTGCACACAGCCGTTACTAACGATACTAAATTGTGGTCATAATAATATGACTCAGCTGTAGTTCTGCCCCTGTATTGGGATCTGCAGACACCTAGTAGGTTTCTGAACAATCGGTGAACCATTGAATGCACTAAGCCACATCAAAATAGACAACATCATAAATCTGCATCATAAATTTACTAAGCTTTTATGCGTTAGGACAAATTTTATGTTACAGAGAAGAGGTCAGGGCAAGTCCTTGGAAGTGTGACACCCATACCACATGTAGTGACGGCACAGGATGCAATAACCACTTCCCATGTGATGTATACACACAGGCAGGTCAAGAAGCTAAACTGTATAGATGGTCTCTCACAAGGTCCAATGCCAGAAGGTGTTTTCCATGCTAACAGCATATAAATTCTAGACACACAACCTCCTTATCTGCAAACCTTCACATAGTCTGCTGTTATGCTGCACAATTGAGAGCCTGCCCTTCCCAGCCGTAAAAGTGTAAAGTTCTCAAGACGTGAAGCACTCTGGAAAGACACTTTAATGAGGCTGTAATCTTATGTACATACCATCCATGAATAGGGGCTCAAGGACATTAAATCTCTGCTGCTAATTACAACCTATTTTACTGGCATCTATGGACATCTTAAACTACTTTCATGGCATCTAGTCCTATCACCAGTAATGATGGGCCCCCTACTAATCTCCATGGCCGACACAGGGGCCCTGCACATCTACGAGACAAACGCTGTTCATTTTGTGACGTGTCACAAGGATTGTAGAGTATTGCCAAAGCACCACAAAAGCCCATGGAGGAACAAGCTACATACCCACTATTATAGTGGGGGGGAAGGGTAGCCTCTTAACTGCATTCAATCTGGCCTTGATTATCTCATCAAAGAAATATTCAAACATTTCAATAGAGAAATACACAAGAATGTACACTCTTTGTTCACACAGAATATCAACCTTAGAGAGGTTAAGCCCTTTTCTTTAAACCCTACTAGTAAATTCAGGGTTAAAAAGAACCTGTGACATCTCCTGACATGTTTCAGTACATTTGTATGCTCCCCGTGAAATAACAATCTTCTGTTATTCCTTCTAGAAAAGCTATTCCTAAATCTGTCAAATGGGCGTTACCAACTGGAGGTATATCCCTGCCCAGTCTGACATTGTCCAATCAGTGCTGGCGGAATCAGTGTACAGGGACACACCCATTTGAAAACTGGAATGATAACACCCATCTGACAGTAATACATTTCTACAGCACAACAGAGTTATAAGTGAATATGCTCCAGAATTATTATTACAAGGGGAATACAAAGTATTTACTAAGGCTATGTTCACACGGCTTAATTGCGGGACGTAATTTCGCCCCGCAATTACGCCGTGTGGACGGGGGCGGGGCGGGGGAGTAAGCAGGGGGCCGGCACTTCGCCGGCCCATAAAACTATCAAATGCAGCGGCGGTATACGCCGCTAGAAAGTGACATGTCAATTATCTCCCCGCCCGGCGGGTTCGCCGGCGGGAGAGGAGACGTAATCCATAGTTTCTCTATGAGAACTGTGAATTACCGTAATGAATGGGCCGTTTTCGGCCCGTAATTGGCGCACTTCGGCGCGTAATTACGGACCGAAATACGGCCCATTTTATGCTGTGTGAACATGGCCTAAGACAGATCTGTCAGAAGATGTCACAGATCCTCTTTAAAGCAGTCAAGCTCATCTCCACAGACCAGGGGTCTTCAAACTGCGGCCCTCCAGCTGTTGGGAAACTACAACTCCCATCATGCCCACTGTTATAGATTATATTGAATGCATGATGAGAATTGTAGTTTCCCAACAGCTGGAGGGCCGCAGTTTGAAGACCCCTGCCATAGACGCTACTAGGAGTTTTCTGTTCACGATCGCCATTTCTTGGCAAGACTGGAGGCTAATTACTTTTAAGTGTTTACTTTAAGCTATGAAGCTCACTGCACTATAGATAAGATCTCCTGTTCTCATGACAGTGCAACTACAAGAGCTGTGAAAACTGAGCTGATATTGTAATAGCTGCTATAGATCCACCCAATACCTAACCAGGGAGGGGATAATGCATGAATCTAAGGCCCCTGTTTCACACGGCTTATTCAAGCCGTTTAAATTTCGAGCCGGATTGCGCTCGCAAAATTTCCCGGGTTGAATAAGGGGCGGGTGCGGGGGCGCTGCCCGCCGGCCCCATAGACTTGCATTATCCACGGCGCATATTGCGCCTGGATAATGTGCATGTCACTTTCTCCCCCCGCAGCGGATTCGCCGCGCGGGGAGGAGCGACGGAATCCACTGTTCTCTATGAGAACTGTGGATTACCGTAATTACTGCGACGGATTGGCGCCGTACTGCAGCGCAAATCCGCGCGCAGTACGGCGCCAATCCGTGCCCAAATAAGCCGTGTGAACGGCCCCTAAAGCTTCTTTCAGTCTGTGAAACATCATGGTGAGACAACCCCTTTGAGGGTACGTCCACATGGCAGTGAAAAAATGCTGGTCGCATTCTGATAAAAGAATCAGACCGTTATTTTATTGTCTTTTAAACAGTTTAGGGGGAAGGTTTCTGTCCGTGCTTTGTAGATTAGGTTGCCCCCTTTAAGGGGTTGTCTCACTACATTGATTCATCTGACCTCAGTCCTGTTTTCTTGGTTTCATTGTTAATTCGGGGGTGTGTTTACTGGCTTCTATTAGGCTGCAATAGAAGCCTGGTCTGTAGCTATAGCAACCAGTGCTGGCAGCCAATTATGAGAGATCAAATAGGTCTGTAACTATAGCGACTTGAGGAGCTGATGCAGCCCATACAAGAGGGGATATCTAGGAATAGGTAGGACACTGTTAATGGATATATATTGCAAAGTGACTTGTTTTTGCAAGATCTTTAACATAAAAAGCAGCAATCCTTGTAGTGAGTCAACCACTTTAAGCAATGAACAGTACACGGTCCGTCCTAAATCTAAGTGGAGGAATGTGAATGTTCCAAGTTTTTTTGATAGTTAGTTTATGTATTTGAAATCCATCAGAAAAACTGAACTGTGTAGACTACAGCTCGGATTTTCTATTGGTCTATGGGGATGCTTGCCAGTCGGCTGAAAACTATGCTGTGTGAACATACCCTTACTCAAACATCCCAGTGACTTGAATGAGAATTGTGTAATATTAAATCTCTTCTGCGGTGACACCTGTTACTGGCTGAATGCTGAGGATCCCAGCAGGGGATCAGATTATTGTCCCAAAACGGTGATAAAAGCAAAGCAGAGAACTCGTGTCTTTCAAGGAGGTGGAAGCTTCTGTCATTGTGGTCTTGCTTTCGATGTGTAATAGCAGATGTGTGGCTTCACAAGGGAGGATCGGCTTTGTAGTAATCACACACAGGTTCTCAGGAGGGGCATATCTGAGTGGAGCTGGCTAAACCCCCACCTATCTGCAGTCCAGGAGGGTGGATAGCATCAGCCGGCTCCTGGGAGTGACTATGTCACTAAGTGCAAAGGTCTAAGTTCAGCAAAAGCAAAGGTACATATTGTAGTAACTGCAGTATTCACTTTAACTGAAAACTACAGTCATATTTCATTCCATATATTCTGTATAACACTAAAGTTGGTTACCGGTTGGACTCGAAGGACCTGTGTTCTGTCAACATTAGCAATCATGGATTATTTCATATTCCCAGTGAATTTTTTGTGTGGCAAAATTTCCCCACTTATCAGGTTGCCTCAACAGGGCAAATCCACGTCCCTTCTTCCGACAAGTTTCCATGCTGTAGCTTGTACACCGCAGTTTTTTGTGACGTAGCTTTTGCCATCTGCAAGGAAATCTCCTCAGAAGACAAGTCATTGATTAGCCTTATTAGCGTAAGGGTTTTCAGATTTGAAAACCGACTGTCATCCATCCCCATAGACTTTACTAGAAAATCCGCCCAGTAGTCTACACTGCACGGATTTTCACACTGCTGTGAGGCCGTACCCTTAAAGGGGTTGTCTCACTACACCGATTCATCTTACCTCCGTCCTGTTTTCTTGGTTTCATTTTGAATTCAGGGGCGTTTTTACTGGCTTCTACTAGGCTGCAGTAGAAGCCAGGTCTGTAGCTATAGCAACCAGTGCTGGCAGCCTATCAGGATAGATCAAATAGGTCTGTAGCGATAGTGACCTGAGCAGCTGATGCAGCCCATACAAGAGGGGATATCTCAGAATAGGTAGGACACTGTTAATGGACACATATTACAAAGTGACTTGTTTTCAAGATCTTTAACATAAAAAGCAGCAATCCTTGTAGTGAGATAACCCCTTTAAATATAATGGGATGCTTTCCACACAGATTTCAGTATAGAAAGTTCCCGAATTTTGGTGCAGAATCTGCATGCTTTCCACACTGAAATCTGCCATGTGAACGGGGGCTATGTAACTATCAGTGTATTGTACATTCATTAAGGCTACACTCAGGGCTTAAATAGCATCAGCCAGAGACAGGAATCTATATAATGTGCCCCAGGTTCCGAAAACCTCACTTCACTGATATGCAAGATGTACAATTTTTTTTTCAGGAAATGTTCCTAGAGATGTTTCCTATTATAAACCACACGTAGTAACACATGTAGACAAAACTACACATGTGGTTTTATCATCGCTGTCAAATCTAACTCAAAACCACATTAAAAAAAACTTAGTGTAGTATGTAATAAGGTTTCATTAAATGGGTGGGACAGGAGGGAGGGTTTCTTGGGTAAAAAAGCACAAAGGTTTTTGGCACAGGGGTAATTCGCTGAAAATTTGCACCCGAATTTACGCCCCGAAAATAGGGGAAAAAATTCAAAGCACTAAATTGGAAAACCGTTTCCCGGCAAAATTCCCCACCAAAAGTGAATATGAAAGCAATAGGGGGGGTTAAAAAGCTGTTGAAAGTATGCCTGCCAGCCTTACTTTCAACAGTAGACGTATAGCTTGCACACAAAAAAGCTAAAAAACCCGATGAACCGTATCGCGATAAGATCCAATACCGGGTTTGAAATTTTTAGTTTTCGTGTTGTGGGCGCAGGATGGGCCCCCCCCCATACTTTTTTTAAGGGGTCCGGCTCCGTCTTTCCCGGCTCCAAAAAATTTGACATGTCAATTCTTGGAACGGACCCCAAGACCCCCAATGTAAACACGCAAAAGTGACCCTTTTCATGTGAATGCCGTTACGTTTTTTACTTTTGCACCCAAATTAAAAAAATCACACGCCCCTTGGTCAATGGGGGTTTTGGGTAAAGTCTAAAACAGATCCAAAAATGCAAAAAAAAGGGCGCGGGTTTCACACGGACCGTTTAACGAAAATTTGAAAATAGCCTTCTCTAAGGGCTTGTTCACAGGGCTTTTTTGGACCCTTTTTTAAAAGGATTTTTTTTTTTTAGCACTTAAAAAGCCACCCGGGAAGGGGATCCGCAAAACGCAGATTGGATACTTTTTTTTGGACCCTTTTTAAATCTTTTTCATTTGCTTTTTAAAAGCATCCCGTTTTCCCGGGGTATGGTCAGGAATCAATCAATCAACAAAAAATATCTACTCCCCTCTCTCTCCCCCTTTTTGTCTCCCCCAGCCCCCCTCCTTGTTTTCCCCCCAAGCCCCCCTTTGTTGCCGTCCTCCCTGCGGGGGCCGCCCCCCGAGCCTCACCTGCCCCCCCGCGGGGACCGCCCGCCGACCCTCCCCCACCCTAACCGTTTCCGCCACCGCCCCCTCACCTGCGCTCCCCTGCCCCCGGCCCGTCCTAAATTTTCCGCACCCCCCCCTGACGCCCCACCCTTCCCCCTGCGCCCCCCGCTTGCCCCCGCCGACCCTCACCTGCGCTCCCGCGGGGCCGCCGCCGAGCCTCACCTGCGCTCCCGCTGCCCCCGGGCCGGCCCCCAACCTGCCCCCCCCGCGCCCCCGGGCCGAGCCTCAAACCCGTTTCCCCGCTGCCCCCGCCGAGCCTCACCTGCGCTCCCGCTGCCCCCCGCCAAACCCTCACCTGCGCTCCTGCTCCCCTCTCCAGGGGTTCCCAGCCCCCGCCTTCCGTGCGCTTTTTCCACGCTTTGAGGATGCAAAGCGCAGCTTTCCCTACCGGGTGTGGAGCGCTTTTGGAAAAGTCCCAAAAAAGGGGACTCCTTTAATCCCCTAAGGGCTTCAGGCGTAAAACCAATAAAAATTTGGGAATGTAAATTTTTTAAAGCGGATGCGAAAAGCGCAGGGGCAGAAAAAGCTTAAAAGCGCACCCGCTGATTTTCCCGGGGGAACAGCGATGCGCTTTTCCATTCAATTTAAATTTGTTAATCACATGGGACAATTTTTAGTTTCCCTTTTTGGCCGGATCCTTTAAAAAAGGATCCAAAAAAACGGATCATAAAAACCCGTGTGAACAAGCCCTAATTCCGGGCCCAGTTTACGGGTTTAAAAATTCTGTCCTACAAAATGTGAAAAAAGATTTCCAAATAAAAATACAAATCTTTGATTTTTGGGGCCATAAAATGGTTTTTTTTGGGGTCCCTTTTTCCCACGTCACCCCAAACCCAAAACCCATTTGACAGACGCATAAAAAAAATTCACATATAAAAATGCCAAAAAATTTTTCCCATGGGGAAGCATTGACTTGAACGAAAGATGAAAGATGATTATACGGGATACAAAAGGGGTACAAGAAAAGACAACTGGTGAAAGGGGTAGCAATCTCAAAGCTCACTAAGCACCTGGGGAGCGAAGGGTAGCCAATCTGGTTCAGTGTGACAGATGAGTAAAGGGACATTCACACAGCCGTTTTTGCACGCCTTCTCCCAGCCATTAGGGTAACCCCAAAAATTTTCTTAGAAAAACTGTGGTTCCGTCCTCCTCCCCCCCCCCCCCCCCCCCCCGGGCGAACCCCCCGGAGGGGGAAAAAGTACTTTTTCATTATCCCGGGGAAAAAAACCCCGCCTAGATAATGAAAGTCTATGGGGCCGGCGGGCAGCGCCCCCACCCCGCCCCTTACTCAAGCTGTAATTGCGGGCGAAATCCATCCCGCAATTATGGCTTGAATAAGCCGTGTGAACCGGCCCTGATGGGATGTTCACACGGGCTATTTTGGAGCGCATTTTTCCACGTATTTCATGGCGTACTGTGCTTAATACGCGGGGAAATGCGCCCCAGTCATTATGGTAATTCATAGCACTCAGAGAACTATGGATTACGCCTCCTCTCCCCGCTCGTACAATATGATCGTATTGCATGCACGGGGAAATAAGTGACATGTCAATTATTTGCAGCGAATACGCGCCGCGAGTAATGCATGTCAATGGCTGCCGTCCCCCCCCGCGCGTATTAGCGTGAGCTCCCGAAACACATGATGTTCTGCGACGCGTACTGTATGCTCCGTAGTACATCGAGTGAACATAGCCTTACTGTAGCACAAACTGCTGAAAAAGGTTAGGAGACAGTTGTGGGGTTGCAGATCACTTAGAGTGCCCATGCTGACCCCTGTCCACTGCCAAAAGTACCTACAATAGGCAAGTCAGAACCTGAAGTACAGCAATGGTGGAAGGTGGCCTGGTGTGATCATGTTTTCTTTACACCATGTAGATGGCTGGGTACCTGCTTGTCAATCGCCTGAAGAGCAGATGGCACCAACATGTACTATGGCAATATACAGTGTGATGCTCTGGACTGTGCTCTGCTAGGGCATTCATGTGTATATAGCTTTGACACAACAACTACCCGAACATTGCAGCAGACCAAGTACATCCTTTAATGACAACGCTATTCCCTAAAGGCAGCAACATCTTTCAGCAGGATAATGGGGCAGATTTATCAGTACTAACTTTTAGACAGTGTAACGTTAGACTAGCCAGTCTAGCACCCCATTTATTACAGTGTTGATGACTCTCCCGCTGGTATACACAGTCTAGACTAACCTTACACATTCTATCTCTTGGCTTACTTTATGTCACTTATGCCGGTCACTAAAGCCATACCCCTTTTATCAAGGCAAAGCCCCTTTTGTCGAACAAAACCTAGAAGAGTCTACAACATATAAATGTTATGTAAAGCAAGAATTCTGGCATCATTACTTTTATCAATGTGCCCCAATATGTCCTGCAAAGCTGCCAAATTGTATTGAGGAATAAATGTCTGAAGAACACATCAAAACACTCAAGGTGTTGTATTGGCCTCCAAATACCCAAGATCTCACCATATCTCAATCCTGGTGGGTATAGGTCAGTTGAGTCAGAAAAACCAAGTCCAAATGAAGGATACTCTTCATCACAACTTAAATGGGTTGTTTCATCAAACAGTTTCACAGAATCAAGGCAGCTTTAGATTCATGCATCCTGTATTTTTCTGGTCAGGCTGTGGGTGGTTCTATAGCAGTGATTAGCAAATCATCTCTGTATTCCCAGTTTTTCTTATTGCATTGACATAAGAGCAGGATATCTTATCTATAGAGCTTAAGAGCTCAAAATAAACAAAGGTAATTAGTCTCCTTTGTTTGTTACAGATAACACACTCTGTTCTCAAGCTGCCTCCTGTGGTGCCAACCTGTGGTGACATCACTCCCTGCTCCCAGAAAAGACCCTTTAGCCACATGTATGAAAACTGTCTAGGTCTAAGACTTTTTGTGTTGCCCATAGCAACCAGAGCTTCACTTTCACTTCTTCAGAGCACTACATTAAATGAAAGGGTCACTGGTTGCTATGGGCAACAAACCGTTTTAGACATAGACAGTTTTCATAAACGTCCCCAAAAGAGCAGAGAGATGAGAGCAGGTCGGTAACCTAGTGAAACCTGTGTGCACTCAGAGCAGATAAAATCTCTTGTCTCCTAACCAGGGAAAAATCGAAAGAGGAATGTATTCGGAAAAAGTCTTGATTTAACGTTGCCTACATGTTGAAAGCTAATCTTTGCAGTGAGACAACCCCCTTTAAGGGATCTGCTTCCGGATACCACAGGACACGCTCGCAGGTCTTGAGGAGTCCATGCCCTGACGGGTCAAAGCGGTTTTGTTGGTGTGAAGGAGACCCACAAATTAATGGCAGGTGCTTTAATGTTACGATTTAGCAATGTATGTAAAGAAGCTCTAACATATGTTATCTTTTGCCTTTCATATAAGAGCATGCAACGGGCCTCTTTGGTCTCTGTGAGGTGCCGTATTCTGGACTGGGTCTATCAGTGCCCGTCAGTCTCGCACCTCTGTGAAAGGAGCCGTATGTATTTAGAGCCAAGGATGAGAACTGATCCCATCCTGTGTCATCTGGAAAAGCTTTCCAAATTTCTAGTAAATTCCAGATCACTAAGGGCCAGTTCACACCTGCATCATGAGATCTTTAGGAGCCTTCGCTGTAGAATTAGCCAAAAATGACACAAAACAGCACAGCATGCAGCACTTATTGTCAGTTCAAATGATGGGCATCGTGACGGAAATTCGATGCCCCTCTCTATGGTCAATGGGGTCTGTTATGAAACGGATCCAGCACCACCATTATCTTAATTTCTCTATTCTTATGATGAAACAGAAATAAGAATGCAGGTGTGGACCAGGCGTAAGCATACCTCATTATGTCAGCAATATGACAGCATGGGCCCCACAACAGGGGTGGGCACATAACTGGAAAGTCTGGGAGACAGTTTTTTTTATTTTTAATCGTCCAACAGATGTTCCTAAGGGTATGTTCACATGGCGTGTTGGATCCGAAAAACGCATTCAAAAGTACTGTGTAAATCGCATCCAGCTGCGTTTTTGGATGCATTTTCTGTGCAGCAGTAACACACCCTATAGTTTTAAATAGGGCTCCTGCTGCGTCAAACAGATCAAGAATTGACCCGACAATTGTTTGAACGGATCCGAAAGACGCATCGGCGATCTCTCCTCTGAACGCCGATAGGTATTTTACATTGAAAGCAATATAAATCACACTGCACATTGTTAGATGCGTTCTTTGGGTCCGTTTAGGGTCCGACACAGGGATCTAAACACGCATCTATAAACGGATGCAAAAACGGATCCAACACCCCATGTGAACATCCCCTAAGATGTCATTAGAGACAGAAAACCCCCAAAAGTTACAATGTTTTTGTAATAACATGTTCTGCAACATATGTTCTAAAAGCAAGTACCGTACATAGGAAATGGTTATTATGATAATATGTGATAGAACATATGATGAAGACGTCACGGTTCGCAAAATTGTAAATTGTGAATTTTTTCATGTTTATTGTAGTATTTGAGCGATTGAACATGGACTTACTCTGTTTGACAATGTTTAAATTTTTAAAATAATAAACATTATCTTGATTAAAAAAAAAAAAAAAAGTTACCACAGCAAATCTCCTGAAGCTGTGGATTGCCTGTAAAACTATATCCACACAGCTATTGTTTTTGCCGTGAAATAAGCGTTTATCTCAAACGCTTTAGTGAGCCTGGGTTTTGTTTGTGCGCTTTCTTATGTGCAAAATTAAAGTTGTTTTTTTCTCGCGATAATGCACAAAAAACATTAACATTAGAGTCCCTCTGACTTAAATTGGAATAAGCGCGCACCAGGCACACAGCTGTGCTTTTTTTTTTTTTTTTTTGCACACTGTCTGCAATGTTACCTACTGCACAAAAAAAAACAAGACTGCAGGACCATTATCAGCGCCTCAACTCACCAAAACATGCATCGAGTGCAAAAAAGTTCCCTGGACTGAAAAAAAAACACATGAAAATGAGCAGCAGAAAAAAGACCCAGCAAATGAAAAGCGCATAAAAACACAAGAAAAAAACCACGCTTATTGCACTGCAAATAAAGAAGCCTAATACTGTGGGAGCTTGGTTCTTATGGCTGATGCTCATTTTCAGGCATTTTTCTCAGTACAGGGAACATTAATGCTTTTTGGCGTTTGTAATGGTCCTGCACTATCAATTTTTTGTGCAGCACATAACGTGTCAAACGATGCACACAGAACGCGCACGATGTGAGCTTATTCCCATTTCAGTTACTGGGACCTAATGCTATTTTTTCTCTACGCACTTTGAAGCGGAATTGCGGGAAAAAAAACTGCACAAAAAACGGTGTGTGAATCCGGCCTGAGAATGTAGTGACAGGAGACCTGTGAGTACAGGACAAGGCAAGATATCTGCTATACATTATCCATACAAAACACAACGCTCTACATATGTATGAAAACTGTCTAGGAGTAAGACTTTCTTTGTTGCCCATAGCAACCGCTAAGAGCCCCCCTTTCATGTTTTCAGAGCACTATATGAAATGAAAGGGGATATCTGATTGGTTGCTATTGCCAACAAATTAAATGTAGTAAAGTAAATGCGGTCCAGCAGCAAAATGGAGGAAAAATTGACTATTTTATTGTAAATATCTTCAGGTACAGAGGGTAAAAAAGATCACACTATAGCTAATAGCTAACGCGTTCCGAGCTAAAAACAGAGCCCTTGTTGCTTCCCTTTCATTTTTTTCAGAGCACTATATGAAATGAAAGGGAAGCTCTGATTGATTGCTATGGGAAACAAAGAAAGTTTTACACCTAGACAGTTTTCATCCATAAGGCCCTACGTACTAATCTGAAAACCCTCCGCACGTCATTTAGACACTCCAGGAACCCCTCTCAAAACTGCATTTTGTAAGGTAAGAGAGTATACATTTCTTGTCTTAAAGGGGATTTATCGTTTGAGCTGCTCGTGCTGTTCTGCTAATTTTCTCAGACTGAGTTTGAAATCCAGGGGCGTGTTCTTCCTCTCAGCAGGCGTGTCTCTCCCCCGCGAGGCGTGTCTGTCCTCACAGAAGAACTGTGACATCATCATTTTGTATGAAGCAGGGGATGAAGAAGGTTGTCTGGATATAACAGCTCTGTAGCCTCCTGCATGCTTCTTATGTCTGCAGCCTTGAGGCTCCACAAGCTGCAGCAAGCACCTATTATATCTCTTAGTTTACACACTGAAAGCCAGCAGCTTTAACTTCTGTTCTAGTGGTATTCAACCAAATTGTACTGACAACAGGCAGAGATCTTTACTCAACTACAAGGACAAATGTCTAGCTTCATGTAAAGATCTTTGCTTGCTGTCAGTGATATGAGTGAAAACAGTGGGGGGGAGAAGCACATCAGCTTTGAGAGAAGAACCTACCTAACCTGTAACTGACTTAGGCTGATGGTGTAACGGTAAAGTGTTGGTTTTACAACAAAGGGGTTTGGAGTTCTAGTCCCCTCACAGGGTTTATTCCCCCCCCCTAAATTCTACACATATGTAGAAGACCTAAAATATATATGTCAATCTCTATAATGAATATATATACACATACATAGCTCCCCTATATCATGTCTCATCCCTGAGAGTATATGCATTGTATCACATATGTTGGAAGTGCTTGTTGTGACTGTGGGGATGGGACACTATATAGGGGAGCTTTCTGTGTGTGTGTATATATAAAATTATAGATGTCTACATATATATTTTCAATATATTTACATATGTGTACCTTTTATAAAAGAAAAAAAAAAAAAAAGGGGGATTTGAACCCCAAACCTCTGGCTGCCAAGTGTCCCTATTATGTACTAAAAAAAGCTCATACAGAACAGTTTTTTGAAGGAGGGGGGGCTTCATTCGTTTTGAGGAACAAAACGCCTTTTTTTCAAGTTAAACAAACCTGTGAGGAGGTGAATCACCTCTTGGCAAAAGCCCTTTAAACGGGGTATAATTGCCCAGTCAAAACCATAAGCAGATGTACATGGGCCCAAAGGGACTCTGGTTTCACTACGATTTTTAACAGCTAGGGGGGAGTAAACACGTGTCAGGAGCCAATAAGCGCGGGCGGGGCCCCATGCGTTTCCTGTCTAGGGAATACCCCCAACAGCTGAATGAAATGTCAGCCCCAATCACAGGCAGGGGCGTGTTAGGGCACGGGAATCGCCCGGGGGGCTTTCTGACCCAGCACAGCAAAAATAGAAGACGATTTACAGCGAAGCTGATATCTGCAAAACCAAGTGACAGAGGAAATGAACCCAATTACAAAAGTGCTTATTTTTCTGTCCCCATAATCTGAGACATGATATTTGTAACGATAAAACCCCTTTAAAGGGAGCCCAGAGCATAATATGATTTGTTTTCCATTTTATGGACAACCCCTTTAAGTTTATTGGATGGCCCCATATAGATACATAGAACAGCATATTCTATTAAAGTGGTTTAAAGAAAAACCTCCCTACTACTGTCCACTAGGATAAAACAGAAAACGAACCCACACTTACCTGTCCCATCTCCACCAGAGTTCCAGTAGTCCCTTCCTGATGAGGTCCCGTTCATGGGTCACATGATGCTGCAGCCAATCACTGACCTCTGTGGTCACATGCTGATTGGTGGCAGCATGACATGATCCATATATGTGCTGCCATCAGTGGGAGGGACACTGGAGTGGCGGTGATGGGAGAGGCGAGTATGGGGTCACTTTCAGTGAGGGGGAGGTTTTTCGAGGTCTTGGAAAACCCCTTTCAGGCCATGTCTACACTGCACTGGTTTTTGGTTACATTTTTAAGCGAATTCAGTATATAGAATTGACAAAAATCGGTAACCAGTGCCCATAGACCGCAATAGAAAATCTGAGCTGTAGTCTACACAGCACGGATTTTCCATTGTCGGATTTCATTTTCTTTTCCGGGATTCTATTCACCTATTACTGGGGCGGCCAGAAAAGAAAACGTTGCTTTTTTTTGTCGCAAACTTGGTCCGGAAAACATGGTACGGTGAGGTTAAAAACATGTCGGATTTCGGAAGGTGTTTTAACACTGCAATGTAGATATAGCCTAAGCATGGATTTACAATCGGATTTTGAAACTGGTCACCCATCCTCACACAAGGCTTGGATTTTCTGAGGTCGGATTTCAAAACTGACGACTTTGCAAAAAACTTGGAACGTGTTCCTTCTTCCACCGGGTTTACGGCAGAAAATGTACTGTTCCAATGTTAAAGGGGTTGTCTCACTACAAGGATTGCTTTTGATGTTAAAGATCTTGCAAAAACAAGTCACTTTGCAATATGTGTCCATTAACAATATCCTATCTATTCCTAGATATCCCCTCTTGTACGGGCTGCATCAGCTCCTCAGGTCGCTATAGCTACAGACCTGTTTAATCTCTCCTGATGGGCTGCCAGCACTGGTCGCTATAGCTACAGACCTGTTCAATCTCTCCTGATGGGCTGCCATCACTGGTCACTATAGCTACAGACCTGTTCAATCTCTCCTGATGGGCTGCCATCACTGGTCACTATAGCTACAGACCTGTTCAATCTCTCCTGATGGGCTGCCATCACTGGTCACTCTAGCTACAGACCTGTCAATCTCTCCTGATGGGCTTGCCAGCACTGGTCGCTATAGCTACAGACCTGTTCAATCTCTCCTGTGGGCTGCCAGCACTATCGCTATAGCACAGACCTGTTCAATCTCTCCTGATGGGCTGCCATCACTGGTCTCTATAGCTACAGACCTGTTCAATCTCTCCTGATGGGCTGCCAGCCCTGGTCGCTATAGCTACAGACCTGTTCAATCTCTCCTGATAGGCTGCCAGCACTGGTCGCTATAGCTACAGACCTGGCTTCTACTGCAGTCTAGTAGAAGCCAGTAAACACGCCCCTGGATTCAAAGTGAAACCAAGAAAACAGGACTGAGGTAAGATGAATCAATGTAGTGAGACAACCCCTTTAAATACTGAAAATCGCAGAAAAAAAAAAAAAAAGTGTAAAGTACTAGTCCGAGTCTGATTCAGTACTTTGTCCTGTGCCTGCCACCAGCTCAGCAGCACCAGACACAAGATGAGGAGCTGCCTCCTACAAGAATCCTAACCGTAGACCTAGTGCTCACGGAGCAGATATCGTTAGAAGCCCATGGGCACCAGTGCTGGGCATGAAGGAGCAGCCTGGCAAGAGACCGATCTCGTCCCAGGAACATAGAAGTGGGCGAGCAGCGCTGTGTACATAGCACAGGGTACCTGATGGATGGTAGCAAGTAGACCGTGACTATGGAAGCAGCTGGCACATGCCCAATCCCAGCCGAAGGCTACCTGTAGGAGGAATCCGCACACACAGGATAAATCCGCATTTATCGCCCTGTGCCCCCTCCCGGCACTGCCCGCACAGCACGGGACAGCTCGTAAGAAGTGACCACAAGTGATGCCGCTCACCTGGATCCGCTCCCGGGCAGGCAGCCCCCGTCAGCTCCGGTCCCCCCTCCCTCCGACATCATCTTCTACCTCCGCCGTTCTCTGTCCCGCGAGCACTCGCAGCGCGTCCACAGCCCCGGCGCTGCCAGGCACAGGGGCCAGAGATGTCAGCGGCGCGCTCATTGGTCAGAGCGCACAGGGGCTGCGGTGAGATGGGACCTGGGATTGGCCGGTGGGCGTGGCCCGGGAGCAGCGAGCGCTGTGAGGTGCTGGGGGTCGCCTGCTGAGGGGCCCGGTGACGCGCCGCATCCTCCCCGCGTCATTGGGTCATGTCTGCGCCGTGCTCCCTGAGGGAGAAGCGCACACAGCCGCAGCGGTGATAGGCAGCATACACACATAGCCTGGGGGGGCATAGTTTGGGAAGTGCTCTGCTCTCTTCATAGTAGAGACCAGTATAGCCATGCCTCCTTTCAGGAACAGGCACAAGCCTTCCATCCATGTTGGTCATCAACTTTTTGTGTGGCAGCAACCACAGCCTCCCAGACATTGTTCAGTTACTGTTTTCCCTTAGGGCATGTTCACACGATGGATTTGGCCGCGGGTTTCAACACGGTTTCCGCGGCCAAAACCTCGTCCAAATCGCGCCCAGTTTAGTAACCTATGGGAAACCGCATTACTGTTCACACGGCGCGGGTTTGGCCGCAGCCGCGCAGGTTTGAGAACTCTCTTGTCAATTCTTGACAGGGATTCCCCTCAGCGCGACGGCCACGCGGTGTTGCCGCGGCTGGCGCCGCGGTTTTCCCCCTGCCTATTAATTTGCATGGGGGCAAACCCTCGCCGCAAGCCGTGCCCCAAACCGCGCCACGCCCAGCATCCGTGCTGCAAACCTGCGTCGGGAGACGCAAGGTTTTGGCCATAGGAACCGTGTGAACGAGGCCTTAGGGTATGTTCACACGGGGTAGTTTCGGGGCGCATTTGTGCTCTAATACGAGCGAGATGCGCGCCGAAATTACGTTAATCCATAGTTCTCAAAGAGAACTATAGATTACGCCTCCTCTCCCCGCTCGTACAATATGATTGTATTGTACGAGTGGGGAGATAAGTGACATGTCAATTACTTGTGGCGAATACGCACCGTGAGTAATGCATGTCTATGGGGCCGGCAGGCTGCCATTCCCCCCCAACCCTGCCGTGGGAGTACATGCGTTTTAGCGCAAGCTCCCGAAACACACGATGTATTGCAATGCGTACTGTACATGCCGCAGTACATCGTGTGCACACACTCTTTTCGTGACAGTGTGTTTACACAGCACATTTTGACACTTATTTTCGTGCATATTTTGCATCAAAATACATCCAAAACAATGTGCAAGTACACTTCACATAGACTGTAATGTAAAATATGCGCCATCATTCAGAAGACGCCTATTTTACATTCATATTATTTCCTGAAAAGAATTAACATGTCAATTCTTTCAGGCACATACGCACCATCATATAAGTATAGGAGGCAGATATCTGCTTCAGGCCATTGTATGTCGTAATCGTGGTACAGAAACCGTCTTAAACACATATTAAGAGTGGTGTAAAGCATGTATGCCCGTGTACTACTGCAGCCATCAAATTCTGAAAAATGTTAAATTATTGTATTTATCCTAGAAAGGGGAGAGTACCATATAGGCGTTTGGAGTTTTGAATTGCCTTTTTGCTCTCCACTAAGCATCTGCATATCACAAGACATTATGGAAAAGGAGCTGAGAAGCTCAAGTGCCCACTATTGGATGTAACAAATCCTCAATTTGCTTTTAACCCACTGAGTCTTTAGAAAGCAAAAGGGATATTAGCCGAGCCAGTATCACTCATCTGCAGACAGCTGTTTTGCTCCTCATCAGTGCAGAGCAGAGTGTACTGGCTGGCTTGGTGGAAAGTAATGAGTGGCTCAGAAGGGGAACATCTCTCTTGGGGAGAGTACCATATAGGCGTTTGGAGTTTTGAATTGCCTTTTTTTCCCTGCACTAAGCATCTGCATATCACAAGGCATTATGGAAAAGGAGCTGAAAAGCTCAAGAGCCCTCTATTTGGATGTAACAAATCCTCAATTTGCTTTTGACCTCTGAGTCTTTAGAAAGCAAAAGGGATATTAGCCAAGCCAGTATCACCAATCTGCAGACAGCAGCTGTTTTGGGGTTTTGCCTCTCATCAGTGCAGAGCACAAAAAATACTGGCTCACCCACTGAGCCAGCCAGTATCGCTCTGCTCTGCACTGATGGGGGCAAAACAGCAGCTGTATGCAAATGGGTGATACTGGATTCGCTAATATCCCTTTTGCTTTCTAAAGATTCCTTGGGTCAAAAGCAAATTAAGGATTTGTTACCTCCAATAGAGGGCACCTGAGTTTCTCAGCTCCTTCTCCATAATGCCTTGTGATATGTGTTTGTCCTGCACCGTGCAGACCGTAGGAAAAAAAACATCCAATAACAAAATTGCATTTTTTTGATCACTTCGCCTTCCCAAAAAATTGTAATTAAAAGTTGAATGTATCTGAAAATGGTGCCAATAAAAACTATACATAGCCCTCACTTCGGTCTATTGTAGATGGGAAAAATAGCTGCAATAGACATATGGCTGAAAGCCACCAACTGGTTGTTTCCTACAGAGTGGTACAATGTTTCTGCACCTATATGGTCAATTCAACCTGTGGACTCCTTACGCAATCAGCTCACACACATCCTGAGGAGGCACGGTTTGGAGCAAAATTCAATCTTTTAATTAGAAAGTACTGCAGAAAAGGAAACGGCTTCTAATCCAGGTCAGTAACATATAAAAATCTTCTTTATTGATATATTATTAAAAGCCAATTAATAGGACAAAAACCGTATAAAATAATGCTCAGAATCATAGCTTTAAGGACACTACCGTTGTTAACGCATCAGCGGGGGTGACTATGTTCAACACCTTATGAGCGTTAATACAGTTTGTGTCCTAGTAATTGGCTTTTTATAGTATATTAATAAAGAAGGTTTTTATACATTACTGACCTGGATTGGAAACTGGGATCCTTCACTCTCTGGGCCTACAGCAGCTGCCATGGCTGCTATAGCTATAGTTACCACCCATATCCATATGGGAGTTGAACTGTTGGAGTCAGATATCCCCAGCATACAGTATAAAGGTGAGTCCTAGGGCGCTTCTAAAAAAAAAAAAAAAGCATTGTCCAAAGCTTAGGATAGAAAATATATACCAGTGCAGTTTATCAAAAAAATAATAATAATAATCTTTATTTCTATAGCGCCAACATAGTTTTCAGCACTTTACAATGTAGAGGGTATAGGTACAGACAAAACCAAACACCACATAGTACCAAAGCTATTTAACAAGAAGAGTGAGAGCACTGCCCTCAGGAGCTTACCATCTATACGAAGATAGGGGCATTAATATAATTTACAAATACATATGTATGTATAGAGGTTCTCACAAATAGATATGTAAGATGGGACAGTGATACTGAACTTTACATCATTAGATGTCATTAAAGAACATTGCCATCAGCCTATAACGATCCGATCGCCAACCTTCAATGCGTATGACAGGGTTTCAGCTAGGCAGAATGGGAAAAACACAACTGTGCCATCTTTTTATGTAGTTACATTTTTATTGAGTACACTGTGTGGTATAAATGACACTCTGTTTATTCTGAGTCAGTACACTTCCAATGAATTTTTTTGTTTTATTTGCTTTACATTGCCATTTTCTGAAATTGGTAACTTTTTTATTTTTCCATCTATGGACCTGTGTGAGAACTGTTGGATATTTCTGATACCTGCAAATTTTTGATCACTTTTTATACCAGTTTTTGGGAAGTAAAAAAAAACAACATAATTTTGCTGTTTTTGATATTTTTTATAGCATTCACTCTGCTGGAAAAAGTTATATATTAATAGATTTGACTATTCCAAATGTGTAAAAAAAAATAAATAAAGTAAATAAACAAAAAATAAACGATTTTTATAATTATGTTTAATTTTTACTGTTTTTCTTATTTCCGTTTTTTTAACTTTTATTTATTTTTTGTATTTTGTAAACTTTTCCATTTTTTTTTTACATGTAATTTTACTTCCCATAAGGGACTTGTCCACTAGGTGGTGTGCAGCAGTGGAAAAAAGAGGATAAAGTGCTTACCCCTCAACCCATAGAATAAAAGAGTTCCTTGCGTATCCTGGTCACGGCCCAAAACGAAAAACATATGTAATAATCCAAAAAGAAAGATGAGGTAACCAGTTCTTATCTATGTAAACAAACTTTATTCTATCCGTTTAAAAGTCATAAACACAGGGGCGAGCCCTACAAATCGGCCCCACGCTTGTTACCATGCTTACACGTTTCTGGTCACATCCAGACCCTTGATCACAGCTGTAACAAGCGTGGGGCCAATGTGTAGTGCTCGCCACTGTTTTTATGACTTTTAAACGGATGGAATATATATTTACATATAGTTTGTCAGGCCAAAAAAAGACATACGTCCATCCAGTTCAGCCTATTTGCTAAAGTGTCAAATTGTTGATCCAGAGGAAGGCAAAAACCCCATGAGGTAGAAGCCAATTGTCCTCATGTTAGGGAAAAAAATCCTTCCTGACTCCAATCTGGCAATCAGAATAAATTCCTGGATCAACGACCCCTCTCCAGAATCCTAGACACTATAACTTGTTATGTTATTACATCTAGAAATGTATCCAGACCCTTCTCCAGAATCCTAGTCACTATAACTTGTTATATTACATCTAGAAATGTATCCAGACCCTTCTCCAGATTCCCGGTCACTAGAACGTGTTATATTATTACATCTAGAAATGTATCCAGACCCTCCTGCAGAATCCCAGTCACTATAAACTGTTATATTATTACATCTAGAAATGTTTCCAGACCCTTCTCCATATTCCCGGTCACTATAACTTGTTATATTACATCTAGAATGTATCCAGACCCTTCTCCAAAATCCTAGTCACTATAACTTGTTATATTACATCTAGAATGTATCCAGACCCTTCTCCAGAATCCTAGTCACTATAACTTGTTATATTACATCTAGAAATGTATCCAGACCCTTCTCCAGAATCCTAGTCATTATAACTTGTTATATTACATCTAGAAATGTATCCAGACCCTTCTCCAGAATCCTAGTCATTATAACTTGTTATATTACATCTAGAAATATATCCAGACTCTTCTCCAGATTCCCGGTCAATATAATCTGTTATATTACATCTAGAAATGTATCCAGACCTTTCTCCAGAATCCTGGTCACTATAACTTGTTATATTATTACATCTAGAAATGTATTCCTAGTCACTATAACTTGTTATATTACATCTAGAAATGTATCCAGACCTTTCTCCAGATTCCCGGTCACTATAACTTGTTATATTACATCTAGAAATGTATCCAGACCCTTTTCCAGAATCCTAGTCACTATAACTTGTTATATTACATCTAGAAATGTATCCAGACCCTTCCCCAGAATCCTAGTCACTATAACTTGTTATATTACATCTAGAAATGTATCCAGACCCTTCCCCAGAATCCTAGTCACTATAACTTGTTATATTACATCTAGAAATGCATCCAGACCCTTCCCCAGAATCCTAGTCACTATAACTTGTTATATTACATCTAGAAATGCATCCAGACCCTTCTCCAGAATCCCGGTCACTATAACTTGTTATATTATTACATCTAGAAATGTATCCAGACCCTTCTCCAGAATCCTAGTCACTATAACTTGTTATATACATCTAGAAATGTATCCAGACCCTTCTCCAGATTCCCGGTCACTATAACTTGTTATATTATTATGTTCTAGAAATGTATCCAGACCCTTCTTCAGAATCCTAGTCACTATAACTTGTTATATTACATCTAGAAATGTATCCAGACCCTTCTCCAGAATCCTAGTCACTATAACTTGTTATATTATATCTAGAAATGTATCCAGACCCTTCTCCAGAATCCTAGTCACTATAACTTGTTATATTACATCTAGAAATGCATCCAGACCCTTCTCCAGAATCCTAGTCACTATAACTTGTTATATTACATCTAGAAAAGTATTCAGACCCTTCTCCAGAATCCTAGTCACTATAACTTGTTATATTATTACATCTAGAAATGTATCCAGACCCTTCTTCAGAATCCTAGTCACTATAACTTGTTTATATTACATCTAGAAATGTATCCAACCCTTCTCCAGATTCCCGGTCACTATAACTTGTTATATTACATCTAGAAATGTATCCAGACCCTTCTCCAGAATCCTAGTCACTATAACTTGTTATATTACATCTAGAAATGTATCCAGACCCTTCTCCAGAATCCTAGTCACTATAACTTGTTATATTACATCTAGAAATGTATCCAGACCCTTCTCCAGAATCCCGGTCACTATAACTTGTTATATTACATCTAGAAATGTATCCAGACCCTTCTCCAGAATCCTAGTCACTATAACTTGTTATATTATATCTAGAAATGTATCTAGACCCTTCTCCAGAATCCGAGTCACTATAACTTGTTATATTACATCTAGAAAGGTATCCAGACCCTTCTCCAGATTCCCGGTCACTATAACTTGTTATATTATTATGTTCTAGAAATGTATCCAGACCCTTCTTCAGAATCCTAGTCACTATAATTTGCTATATTACATCTAGAAATGTATCCAGACCCTTCTCCAGAATCCTAGTCACTATAACTTGTTATATTACATCTAGAAATGTATCCAGACCCTTCTCCAGAATCCTAGTCACTATAACTTGTTATATTACATCTAGAAATGTATCCAGACCCTTCTCCAGAATCCTAGTCACTATAACTTGTTATATTATTACATCTAGAAATGTATCCAGACCCTTCTCCAGAATCCTAGTCACTATAACTTGTTATATTATCACGCTCCAGAAATGCATCCAAGCCCTTCTTGAACTCTGTTAGTGAATTCACCATGACAATTTCCTCTGGCAGAGAGTTCCACAGTCTCACCGCTCTAACAGTAAAGAATCCCTTTCTATGTTTATGTAGAAACTTTCTTTCCTCAAGCTGTAGAGGATGCCCCCTTGTTCTAGATACAGTCCTGGGTATAAATAAATCTTTAGCGAGATCTCTATATTGGCCCTTAATATATTTAAACATATTTATGTCCCCCCGAAGCCGTCTTTTCTCTAAACTAAATAACCCCAATCTTGCTAATCTTTCTGGGTATTGTAGTCCACCCAGTCCTTTTATTATTTTTGTTGCCCGCCTTTGTACCTGTTCAAGCTCTACAATGTCTTTCCTGTGCACTGGTGCCCATAACTGTACACAATATTCCATGTGTGGTCTAACCAGTGACTTATATAATGGGAGAATAATGTTCTCATCATGTGCATCTATGCCACTTTTAATACAACCCATGATCCTATTTGCCTTGGCTGCTGCTGCCTGACACTGGCTGCTACAGTTAAGTTTACTGTCCACCAGGATTCCCAAGTCCTTCTCCATGTCACTTTTACCCAGCGTTTTTCCATTTAACATGTAATGGATTTTTTCCTCCCCATGTGCATAACCGTGCATTTATCAGTGTTATACCTCATCTGCCATTTCCCTGCCCAGACCTCCAACTTATCCAGATCCCTTTGTAATAGCACATTATCCTCTATTGTGTGGATTCCTTTACAGAGCTTAGTATCATCTGTAAAGATCGATATTCTACTGTGCAATCCCCGTGTAAGATCATTAATGAAAATGTTGAAGAGGATAAAGTTTGTTTAAATTGATAAGACCTGGTTACCTCACTCTTCTTTTTTGATTATTAGACTAGGGGGTGTGGGATCTTTTTTCGACTATTGTGCAACATTAATGTATTGTAGAATAGGATATAATTAGAGGTCTAATATTACCTTTCTGCATAACTGCCTAGATGCTGTGGTCATATTGACAGTGGCATCTACATTGGAGTTATCTCTGGTCTGAACCAATAAAGGTCAGGAGCCCACTCCATACCTCCTTGTGACCACTTCTAGTTGCTTACCTCTGCCTACCCATCATTTTGGCCCTGTATATATCTTACATCCTGTCATTTGTCTGGCCTGTCGTCATGCAACCTCACATTATTGCTGGCCACTAGTGATCATTATGGGTGAAACCCCCCTCTGAACGTTACCACACAGACTTGTTTTAGCCATACTGAGGTACAATAGCTATGGCATTTATTCCATAATTCTGGCACAATTTGAGCCAATATGCCTGGCACCACATTTATATTGTGTTTTAGACCGTATTTGGACACTTTTTGGTTGCATCCGACAAAAGCGATGTGGCTTCGTGGAAAGAGAGTGTGACATACCATCATGCCCTAAAATTGGCAACATTTTGGTGCTATTGTTGCTGAAAAATAAACCAACTGATAGATGGTATGAAGGAAGACAAAAGGGCGGCATGTATGAATGGGGCTGCGCCAGATATCTGACGTCTTTTCAGCCCGATATCAGGCGCAGCCCCGATCGCTACATTTTTAAATGGCCCGCACGGCATTATCAGGCACATTACATAGCGCCCGCAGAACTTTGTAATGCGCCTGATTTCGTGGGGCGTGCGGGAGGCGGGGTGCACTAGTGCTAGAATGCGGCTAATTTATGACCCGCTGTAGATAGGGTTTATAAATCAAGCGCATTCTAGGCTATTATAATGTGCATGAAATTTGGCGTTTAAACTCCAAATTTTATACATGCTGCCCAAAAGTGTCTAAATATGTGCCAGTTTTATTGATCATAAAGCATAATCATTATCATCAATTTGCTACATTTTTGAAGTGGCTAGTCTAAACTGAAATTAGGTATTAGACAAGATTAGTAAAAGTGCCTTACTGTGTGCAAACCCTATAGACCTGTTCACTCCAAGCATAATTTTATGGAAAAAAAATGCAAAGAATAAGCTAATTTATGTTATACTGTAGCAGAATTATCTGTTTTTTCACGGGTCTATTTCATTGAACTGTTGCAAGTACACAGACATAGTTCACAGCAAATCCAGATTTTTTGTGAATGTCAAGAACAGTAAGTCCTAGAGAGTTAAAACCTGGTGTAAAACCTTCCTGATTTACAGGCGCGTAACTAGGGAAGCCTGGGCCCCATAGCAAACTTTTGGATGGGACTCCCTACCCCCCCTCCCCGACCACGAACATTTACCAGGACATGCAGTTAGATAATGTAGATAATACAAGAGGCAAATACCTCACCATACTTCTCACTATCATACTGCTACCAAACAAATCCACTATACCAAACCAACATTACCAATAACACTACTACATATGGACCTGATTATACCGCCAGAACACGACCACAAATTACCACCACATAGTGACTAAATAATACCCCTACACTATTACTGATCAGTACACAAAGACCAATAGTACCGCCATATAGTGACCATATAGGGCTTTGAAGAATCTATAGAGACTATATATAGGCAGGCGGGGCTTTGGGGAGGCTATATATAGGCAGGCAGGGCTTTGGGGGCTATATATAGGTAAGCAGGGCTTTGGGGGGCTATTATAAAGGCAGGCAAGGCTATAGGGGCTATGTATAGGCAGGGCTATAAGGGTCACATATATAGGAAGGCAGGGCTATAGGGGCCAATATATAGGCAGGCAGGGCTATAGGGGCCAATATATAGGCAGGCAGAGCTATAGGGGCCAATATATAGGCAAGCAGGGCTATAGGGGCTAGATATAGGCAGGCAGGGGGCTTCATTAATATTAAAAAAAATAAATCACTCACTTACCTGTCTCTTGTTCCCTCGCAGCTCTGCTCCCGGGCAGTCTGTGCTCGGTGCGGGTTGCGCGATGATGTAATGTCATCGCGCAGCCCATGTCAGCACTGTGGGCCAGCGCCTAGCAGGCAGATTAGCAGAGCGGAGCCGCTCTGCTCTGCTAATACCGGCCAGTCCTGCTCTGGCCCGAGCGTTCAGAGGTAAGAAGCTCCGGGCCCCACAGCCCCGCGTCCGCCGCCAGTGAACTAGTATGTTCACTGCCGGCGGGCGCAGGAGCCGAACTACCGGTGTAGCAGACATGTTGGCTGCTGCCCCAGAGCCCGGGCCCCCTAACAGCTGCTACGTCTGCTACCCCGGTAGTTACGCCCCTGCTGATTTACCTACTTGCCAAATTTGGTGGAGATGGCTCCAATTGCTTGACTGTGTATGTAGAACAGACACTGTTCAAGTTCTAATTTTTGGTGAATATGTTAAGATAAAGATAACAGTGGCTTATCAAATTTGTCTTTAGACAAAGCTTAAGATTTGGTTTTGGTGAAGTGAAGAACATAATTATGGACTCTCCCATTGAATTCTATGGACTGCTGAGTCAGGCAGAACAATTCTCCTTTCTTAGAATAGAATAATGAAATTATGATTTATTTTATTATTCTCAGAGCTTTTCATGTTGTGTGTTTTTAGCCTAACAGCAGGTTATACCACAAGGCGGCTAAGACACTGTCATCTAAAAAGTAAGGAAACAGAAAGCAGCTTCCTTTAATGGACATTTCATAGATAAATAAATGTTTTTGTGTACGTGTGGCAAAATACTACACATTCTTGGCCATACACGCTTTTCTGGCTTGAGGGCATAGCACTTATTGGAAAAGGAGTTAGACACGTATCTGCTTGCTGACCTCCTGCTCAGAACATGCTTAGGTACGTCTTGTTTACAACTAGCACCAAACGCTGTGCTACTTATCTACAAGCAAGTTTTTTGTTCGCATTTTGTTTTTATTTGATGAAAGATACAAATACACAGCAAAACCAAAGAGAACATCACATAAAATGGATATTCCTGCACAGATGAGTTAAAGTTAGATTTAAATATGTAGGCAAAGGTACATACAGATTATTACCAAATACATAGCTGTTCTGATTCTGCTTCATTTCAGTGTTAGAGCAGTTTTTATTCCTTGCTTGTTTGCAGAAGGCTTCCTAAGTTACTGCCCACCTCTCTCTGTTCTAGCAGCCTTGGCTGCGGGCACACTCCTATCCACTCTCTCCACATTCTGTCGGGGACGGGTGGCGCCTCAGTCCGCATGTCAGGCTGCGGCCACGCTCATACTTCACTCCAGGATTTGCCTTGTCGTGCTCCTGCTCCCCTGTTCTCCTCGGTCTTCCAGGGGGCATGTGTCCCCAGTCCCTAGGATCCGCATGTGCCAGCTCAGTGGAATTTAAAGTGCCAGCGCACTGGTTATTGGCTAATTTCTGGGCACTGACCCTATATCTTCTGGTCACCTTCCCTGCTTCCTTGCCAGATCTACAATGCTTTTGCCTGAGAGAAAATGTTCATAAGTGTTCCTGTTTAGTCATGTACCTTGACCTCTGACCACATGTTGCCTGCCCTGACCTTCCTGCCTGACCACGAGCTTGTCCTAGGATTTTGTACCTCATTACACCTTGGCCGCCACCACAAACAAGTCACATCAGGGTTAGCGACCTGCGGGTCTATTACCTCAACAAGCCGAACCTGCCTCGCAGCAGGCTCTGTTGGAGCCAGCAGCTCCTTAGACTCCGCTCTCTGACGTGGCTTATACCACTGCTTGCTGTCTTCCAGTGGATCCACAAACCAATGGTTGTTACCGTCTACTACAGCGGCTGTTACAGTTAGATCTGGCATGGATCCTGCCACGGTGCCCTTTCCAAGTGTTCGGGATACCACGATGGTTGTTGCTCAGCAGTCGCAACAAATCACCCAGCAGGCGCAGCAAGTAAACCAGCTGACCATCATGATGCACCAGCTCCTTGCCATCCAGCAACCGCTATCACCACCTGCTGCTGCTTCTTTATCTACGGTTCCTTTGGCATCTGACAGTCACAAGCTACACCTCTCTTTGCTGTCCAAGTATGATGGAAACCCTATGGTCTGTCGGGACTTCATCACGCAGTGACCCATGCACATGGAACACTTGGCTAACCAGTTCCCCACTGAATGCTCCAAGGTGGCATTTGTGGTGAGCCTCCTCACCGGGGAAGCCCTGGCATGGGGTAACTCTCTTCTGAGACTAGCACAATCCAGTGACTGCTAACCTACCTGCATTCCGAGACGAGTTCTGCAGCATTTTTGAGAAACCTGCCCGTGTGTCTTCCACAGTGACAACTCTGCTTGACCTTCATCAAGGGGACTCCTCAGTTGGGCAATATGCCATAGAGTTTCAGAACTGTTGTGAAATAACAAGGCCCTTGTCACTATGTTCTGGAAGGGCCTCGCGGGCAGAATAAAGGACGAGCTAGCCAGTTGAGACCTACCATCATCTCTGAGTGACTTCATCCATCTTGCCACTTACATCAACGTTCGCTTCGCTAAAAAAGAGAAGGAACTCCACCAAGAACCCACACTTGTTCAGTCACACCACCTTCCCCCTCTTGCTTCATTGTTTCAAAAGCGTCCACTTACTCCACCATGCAACCCATGTTAGTGGACAGAGCCCACCTGTGTCAGTAAGACTGGTCCCGTCGACGTCAGCAGAATCTTTGCCTCTACTGCGCCAGTCCTGAACATTTCCGTATGGACTGTCTATTGCATTCGGGATAGAGGCATCCGTAAGTGTGAACACTACCCCTGCACATCTGACCATGCCAGTCTAACTATGCACTTTGTCTGGTGTCATGTTCCAAGCCACGGCCTTCGTGGATTCTGCTGGGAATTTCGTTGATGCATCTCTGGTCTCTAAGTATCGTCTCCTGTTGGTCTGACTTGTCAAGCCTCTGGTTATCTCTTCCATTATTGGTGAATGCCTGAGTGACTCCATTCAGTTCTGAACTGAACCTCTGCATCTCCAAGTGGGGGCGTTGCACATAGAAAGAATCGAATTATATGTGTTACCCCACTCCTCTGCTGCAGTAGTTCTGGGACTTCTGTGGCTACAGCGTCATGTTCCAGTGCTTAATTCCCAAGTGGGTGAATTCTTCTGTTGGGGACAAGACTGCCATTCCCGCTGGCTTGCGACACCATGTCCAGTGCGTGCCACTGCCGGGAGATCCTTCCTCCTCCTCATCCTTATAGACCTTCTGCCAGGTACAAGCCTTCCATGGGGCAGGGTCTATCCATTGTCAATGCCAGAGACTCAGACCATATCTGCCTACATTAAAGAGAACCTTCAGAAAGGTTTTATCCACAAGTCTTCCTCTCCAGCCATGTGCCGGGTTTTTCTTTGTGGACAAAAAGATGGTTCTCTCCGTATCTACATAGACTATTGGGGTCTTAACAAAATAACCATGATGAACCGGTATCCACTACCACTGATCTCTGAACTCTTTGGCAGGCTCCAGAGAGCCAAGGTCTTCATGAAGTTAGACTTGCAGGGAGCCTAAAATTACCCGGGACGGTCATTTTGAGTATCTTGTGATGCCCTTCGACCTATGCAATGTTCCAGCCATCTTTCAAGAATTTGTTAACGACATCTTCAGAGACCTTTTGTATTCTTGTGTCATTATATATTCATATGATATCCTGGTCTTCTCGGATAATCTAGAATCTCATCAGGCCCACTTGCGCCAGGTTCTAAGACGTCTACGATACAATCGGCTCTATGCCAAGCTGGAGAAACGCGTCTTTGATCAGTCCTCCCTTCCTTTCCTGGGTTACATTGTGTTGGCCTTTGGGTCATACAGCACTTCCTGGAATTTGTCAGCTACTACCGACAGTTTATTCCGCACTTTTCTACCGTGGTGGCGCCCATTGTGGCGCTTACTAAGAAGAACAGAAACCCAAAACTTTGGCCACCCAAAGTGGAGAAAGCCTTCTGCCATCTGAATTCCATATTCGCCTTTATACCTATCCTGTGCCATCTTGAACTGAAGAAGGTCTTCTTCCTTGAGTTTGACACCTCCTCAATGGGATCCTTACCCAGAAAACCTCCAGAGGAAAAAGTGTTACTTGTGGATTTTTCTCCAAGATCTTTTCTGCTGCAGAGAGGAACTACACCATTGGCGATCAGGAATAACTGACCATTAAGTTGGCGTAATCTGCTGGAAGGGACTTGCCATCCGGTCAGCATCTACACAGACCACAAGAATCTGCTTTATCTCCAGATGGCCCAGTGTCTAAATCCTTGGCAAGCCAGATGGTTGCTTTTCTTTTCCAGGTTCAATTTCCTAATCCACTTCAGACCTGCAGATAAGAACATCAAGGCCAATGCTCTCTCTCATTCAACAGATGTCATAAGCCTAGAGTCTGCACCGCAGCTCATCGTTCCTCCCAGATGCCTGGTCACTGCAGCTCCCATTGTCCTTCAACGTGTTCCCCCAGGGAAAACATTCATACTCCCTACTCTAAGGAAGAGAATTTTGAAATAGGGACATTCTTCTTTGCTAGCTGGGCATCCTGGAGTTCAAAAGTCCTGCACGCTTATATCCTGTTATTACTGGTGACTTTATCTGGGTCGTGATGTCAAGGACTTTCCTACACCATGTGTGCCTACAACAAGACTCCCAATCACAAACCTGCTGGCCTTCTGCAACCCTTACCCATTCCAGATTGCCCATGGACCCATATAGCCATGGACTTCACCACTGACCTACCACCCTCCTCAGACAATACTGTCATCTGGGTGGTTACAGACTGATTCTCGAAGATATCTCACTTCATCCCTCTGCCTGGTCTTCCTTCAGCTCTCCACTTCTCCCAGCATATTTTCCGTCTACATGGCCTTCCTCGGCATATGGACTCGGACCAGGGTGTCCAATTCGTTTTCAAATTCTGGCGTGCACTCTGCTTCCAACTCAGAATTGGATTTCTCCCCCTCATATCATCTCCAAACCAACGGCCAATTAGAAAGGGTGAACCAGATTCTGGGAAACTACTGACACCACTCAAAGTTGGATGCCCAAGGTCCTTCGACACATGAACTTACGAGCTCTGTCTGCCTCCATCTCTTTGCATCCCAAACTCCTTCCATGTCTCCCTCCTCAAGTGGGTAGTCCTCAACCACTTTTCCCAGGAGGATATTTCTCCATGTCTTGAATCCGACTCTACGGATATTGCACTCTGCTTCCAACTTGGAATTGGATTTCTCCTCTTCATACCATACCCAAACCAACAGCCAATTAGAAAGGATGAACTAGGTTCTAGGAAATTACTTACACCACTAAGAATTTTCTTATAACCATCTGGCCACAGCTTCAACCTTTTATATTGTATATGGTGAAACACCTTTGCCCGTTTAGCTGTATCATCTGATGTTCCCGTGGTGGATGCCCAAAGGTGGATGCCCAAGGTCCTCCAACATATCAACTTACGAGCTCTGTCTGCCTCCATCTCTTTGTATCCCAAACTCCTTCCATGTCTCCCTCCTCAAGTGGGTAGTCCTCAACCGCTTTTCCCAGGAGGACGTTTCTCCATCTCCTGAAGCTGACTCTATGGATATTTTTGAAGTTAAAGAAATTCTGGCCATGAAGACCGCCAGGGGAATGCGGTACTTCCTTATCGACTGGAAGGGGTTCGGGCCAGAGGATAGGTCCTGGGAACCAGAGGCTAATACTCTGGACAGGGACCTGGTTCTGAAGTTTCTTTACTCTAAGAAGAGGGGAAGACCCAAGGGGGGGGGGGGTACTGTCATGAGCTGCCCCGCAGCACACACGTCAGGCCGCAGGCAAACTCGTGTCCCCTCTCCCTGCAGGCGCACACGTACTTCACTCCAGGGCTTAACTTACCACACTCTCCTCTGATGGCCGGGGGCATGTGTCCTCACTCCCTAATTTCAAGCTCAGTGGAATTTAAAGGGCTAGCGCGCTGGGCACTGACCCTATTACTTTCTGATCACCTACCCTACTTCCTTGCCGGATCTACAGTGCCTTTGCCAGAGAGAAAGCGTTTATTAGTGTTCCTGTTTAGCCATGTACCTTGACCTCTGCCTCCATCCTCTAACCACATTCTGCCAACCCTGACCTTCCTGCCTGTCCCTGACCACAAACCTACCTTATTATTTTGTATCTTGCTACACCTCGGCCGCCACCACAGGCAAGTCATGTCAGGGGTAGCAACCTGGATGTCTCTTGCCGCAGCAAACCCAACCTGGGGCCCCTTAGACTCTGCTCCCTGAAGCGGCTTACACCACCACTTGCACTGGTCCAGTGGATCCACACACCAACGGTCGTTCTGTCTACTCCAGCAACCGTTACACTGGGAGGGTAACATCACTCCCTGCAGTGTCTTATGAGCAGCACAGGCGCTTGTTTATCTATGGTACTGACAAACTTTAACCCTTTAAGGGCATGTCCCCACGGCAAGGGTTTTCGGACGGTTTTTCAGGCGGTTTGCGGTTTTTCAGACCGCCTGAAAAACCGTCCGAAAATGAGCACAATTGTGCTCTATGGAAAACCCGTGTAGCAGTCCCCACTGCACGGGTTTTCCGCCCGGCGGTTTTTCCGCCCGCGGGCCGCTCAAAAAGCATTGAGCACGTTCATATGAACACCTCAATGGGAGGGGGGATGGCCGCAAAACCGGACAAATACCGGTCAGGTAATAATAATAATCTTTATTTATATAGCGCCAACATATTCCGCAGCACTTTACAAATTCAAGGGTAAACGTACAGACATTACACATTAAAAGTACTTACAGATGAGACACAAGGTGTGAGGGCCCTGCTCGTGAGAGCTTACAATCTATTAGGGTGTATGGGTGAAACATACGGTAAGAAGGTGCCAAGTTTTACAATGGTCCAGCCTTGTTTCATAAATAGGGGCTGGTTTACATGAAAAATGGATGAACCTGCCACCCTGACAGTACATCTATATGCAGATAAGTGACTGTAAGTGCCCTAGTGTAGGGAGTGACAAATGTGTGTGATAGCAGTTAGGGATCTTGGTAGGCCAGACTGAGAAGATGTGTTCTCAGGGTCCTCTTAAAACTGTGAGGGTTGTGTGTTTGCCTGATCGCCAGCGGTTTCTTATTCCAGAGAATTGGTGCCGCACGTGTGAAATCTTGGAGACGGGCATGGAAGGTTCGGATGATTGATGAGTGTAATCTGATATCAGCAGCAGAGCGGAGAGAGCGGGTCGGGTGGTAGACAGAGACGAGGGAGGAGATGTAGGGGGGGTGCAGCGTTGTGGAGAGCTTTATGAGTGAGAATGCTGAGTTTATACTGTATCCTGTACTGAATGGGCAACCAGTGCAGTGACTGACACAGGGTAGAGGCATCAGTATAGCGGCTGGAGAGAAAGAAGAGCCTGGCTGCTGCATTCAGACATGATGAAGAGGGGAGAGTTTGCAGAGAGGCAGACCGATAAGCAAGGAGTTACAGTAGTCAAGACGAGAAAGAATAAGAGCAGTAATGAGAGTTTGAGTTGCTTCCACGGTGAGAAACGGATGGATTCTGGAGATGTTCTTGAGGTGCAGGTGACAGGAGCGGGCAAGGGATTGGATATATGGGGTGAAGGTCAGATCAGAATCTAGTATAACCCCCAGACAGCGGGCCTGCTGCCTAGGAGAAATGGTGGTACCACATACAGAAACAGAAATAGCAGGGTGGGGTTGGTTGGTAGATGGCGGAAAGACAAGAAGTTCAGTCTTAGTGAGGTAAACCGACCGGTATATGTCCTCTGCCGTGGGGACGCAGCCTAAGGCTTTGTACCCTTGTGCCCTGCTTTAAAACCCCTTCATCCCAAATGTCCATCTAACAGGCTCAGCTAAAGCAGAGCTAAAATGTCAGTCACTGTTGTAAAACTGGCCAAAGCCTGAAAAGCAAGTGGGAACCTGAAGCTGACTGTGAAGAGCAGGTTCTTTTAAATCAGGAGGGCAAAAAAAAGGTGACAAAGCTCTTCCTATATGATAATGTACTAGGACAATACAGAGCTTGTGAGGCTACATCTAAGTAGACCGAGTATGCAACTGAAAAAACAGTAATATGCAGAAAATGGGTAATACTGAGGTAATTGCTGGGCAAAATGTACAGAATGGAAAGAGGCAGATGGGACTTGGAAAAGAGCAAAGATGAGAAAAATAAAGATCACTGATAAGAATCGCTTATTACAATGAGTGGGTGGCAACAGGCGTATTATAAGCAGCATATGGTAACACATAATTTTTACTGAAATGGCACTGCTAACTTCACCAACCATAAGCAGAAGGTGCCATAACAATCAGTAGATTTGTCTAATTTTGGAATTTAAAGTTTTTCTCGCAATGAAAATGTATGTTATGCGCCTCCATTATGCAATGCGACGGGATAGGCGCATTGCACACACTAGTAATGATACACAATGCGCTGCAATTTGCATAATGCACCTTTTTAGGCACAATGGGCGACATGTATGATCGGGCTTTTCGCCCGTTTTTTGGCGTATACTGCACCTCCCGGCCCGAATCCCGCTGTCGGACGCGGGGATTCAGTGTTAGGCGCAGTGTTCGCCACTTTCAGCTGCGCCCCGCATGAAGGGGCGGGCAGTGGGCACGGTGTGGGTGCGGGGTAGGCGTTCCGGGGCGGGACGTGGCGCGCTCGAAATCCCCGAAGCATGTACGATGGCGAGTCGGCAAAGCGAGGCGCAGTGCAGCGCTCGGCAGCTCCGACAAGCAGACCAGGTTTTTTTTGGTCTAAATCCTCCGACAGAGGCGAAGTGAAGCAGGATCGGAACATGCGAGGAAGCAGATGACAGAAATCTCGGCGCTCCGCTCCGTGCAGCAGGAGTATGATTCCAAAAATATCGCCTTTAAAAGGTGGGGGAAAAACAGTGTCAGAAAAGACTGAACGTAAAAAATAAAAATAATTAAAAAAAAAAACACTTTCCAAAACTCTAGAACGGCGCCAAAAACCCAAAAATTATGATATTGTAAATTGCCGGGAAATACAGTAATTCAAATTCTGAAACCTATTCTCTTTGGTCGGCATAAACCGGCCAATCAAATAGGAGCGACAGTGAACCATTAAAACCTATGGGGAAGGTTTGACCAATCAGAAATCCACGGCGGGAATTCAAAACAGTAAAAAGACAAAAAGAGCCTTGGCTGAGCTAGCGGGGGGCTTGGCTACCGGGCCAATCAGAATAGAGCGACAAGACCCATTCTAGTCTAGGGAGAAGTTAGACCAATCAGAATCCAGGGCGGATAATTATATACATAAAAAAACGAAAAGACTGATTGGCGAGCTAGCGGTGGCTTGGATACCCAGCCAATCAGAGCGCGAGCAAACTTCTTCCATTATAGTCTATGGAGAGATGGGCGCTTGAAATCTTGGCGCTCAGCGCCGTTGCGGCAGAAGTAATTAATCAAAAAATCATTTGTATTAAGTGTAAAACATTATCAGATAAAGAGCAGAACCCTTCTTTACAAATAAAGCAGATAAAAACCCGAACAACACGTTTGTCGCCGAGACCGGCGCTACATAGGGAATTGCAATAGAGAGAATCGCCGGGAAATACAGTAATTCAATTGTTTAAGCTATTCTCATTGGTCGCATAAACCAGCCAATCAAATAGGAGCGACAAATGTCCCATTATTAACCTATGGAGGAGGAATTGACCAATCTTATTCAAAGGCAGGACAGTTCAAAATAAAAGTAAAAATGCAGAAACGAGCTGATTGGTTGAAGCGGCGGGGGCTCGTCCAGCTTAGCAATCAGAGCGCGAGCTACTTTCTCATAGAGTTTATGGGAAAAAGAAATTCTGAGCGCGCTCTGTGATTGGCTGTTAAAAGAGGCGCCGTTATTTGGACCCATACTATTGATCCTTGGCTAACGTTACCCCCATATTATTATTCATTTTATATACACATCAGGACCATTTTCTGTTAGTCTTATAATTTGATTTCGGCCGTGTACAGTTTGATTTCAGATTGCATTAGAAAACCCATAGGAGCGTCACTCGCTCTCCCATTGGTCCAAATAACGGCGCCTCTTTTAACTTAGCCAATCACAGAGCGCGCTCAGAATTTCTTTCCCCATAGAACTCTATGAGAAAGTAGCTCGCTCTGATTGGCTAAGCTGGACGAGCCCCCGCCGCTTCAACCAATCAGCTCGTTTCTGCATTTTTACTGTATTTTGAACTGTCCCGCCTTTGAATATGATTGGTCAATTTTTCTCCATAGGATATAATGGGACATTGTCGCTCCTATTCTGATTGGTCAATTCTCCTCCATAGGTTATAATGGGACATTGCCGCTCCTATTCTGATTGGCTGGTTGATGCGGACCAATGAGATTAGCTTAAACAATTTGAATTACTGTATTTCCCGGCGATTCTCTCTATTGCAATTCCCTATGTAGCGCCTGATTTCAGTGCGCCCATCTCTCCATAGACTATAATGGGAGAAGTAGCTCGCGCTCTGATTGGCTGGGATAGCCAAGCACCCGCTAGCTCAGCCAATCAGCTTTTTTCTGTCTTTTTACTGTATTTTGAATTATCCCGCCGTGGATTCTGATTGGTCTAAACTTCTCCATAGACTAGAATGGGTCTTTGTCGCTCCTATTCTGATTGGCTGAGCTAGCCCAAATCCCCCGGTAGCTTAACCAATCAGCTCTTTTCAGCATTTTTACTGTATTTTGGGAAATATCCCGCCGTGGATTCTGATTGGTCTAAACTTCCCCATAGTTTTTTAAAGGTTCACTGTCGCTCCTATTCTGATTGGCCGGTTTATGCCGACCAATCAGAAAGCTTTCAGAATTTGAATTACTGTATTTCCCGGGAATTTCCAATATCCGAATTCTTGAATTAGGATATTGGAAGTTATTTTTGTTTTATGTATTTTTTATTTTTTAGGGTTTTAGCTCTTTTCCTGAGAATGTTAAACGCCTTTAAAAGGCGATTTTTGATTCATACTCCGCACCGACATTGGAATGATTTCTCGCTGTTCCGCCTGTCTCACATCGGAACTGTTTTTCGGCGCAGTCCCGCACGGCGCCTAAGTCCCGCACTGCGCCCCATGTCCCCCGCACTGTGCCCCACACACAACTGGCCAGGCGCGGCGGAAATTTTCCCGCATATTTGACCGCACTACCTCCGGCGCCGAATCATAGGCGCAGCCCCGCACTGCGCCTCGGACCCGCACTGACACCTAAAACACAGGCGAGGCGCGGCGGACTTTACATGCTATGTATGAGCGCGCCCCGGCCCCGACATAAATCAGGCGCAGATTCCGCCGGAAAACTGGCGGAAAGGTGCGCCCCGACCCGGAGGGATCCGTACATGTGGCCCAATGCGTCTAAAAAGGCACATTAAGTTTACTATGCAAGGTATACCAGATGCCAGAATTTTGAGAGGATCGTACTTTCAGGCGCCCTTTACACTGATTTAATGTGCCTTAAAACAGGTGTGGAGACGCCTCTTTTGGACTGTCCGCCCAAAATCCCGAATTGAATTCCTTGTTAAAATCTGTTATGTGAACTTACTCTAATGGTATGTTCACACGGCTTATTTTGGAGCGCATTTCGCTACGTATTTCGTGGCATATTGCGCTTAATACGCAGGGAAATGCATCCCGTAATTACGGTAATACATACCTCTCAGAGAACTATGGATTACGCCTCCTCTCCCCACACGTACAATATGATCGTATTGTACACGTGGGGAGATAAGTGACATGTCAATTACTTGCGGCAATTACGCCCCGCGAGGAATGTATGTCTATGGGGCCAGCAGGCTGCCGGCCCCCCTCCGTGCCTCGGCAGTACACGCTGATCAGCGCGACTGCCAAATCACCCGGCATAGCCGCAATTACGCCGTGTGAACATACCCTAATAGTGTAAATTTGACATACATAAATAATATATAAATGTATTCTTGGAGTAATTCTTATTAAGAACAACTTATCAAGCAATTTTAGGAACTTAGCTAGGAGCAACTCTCTGCCATAAACACCATTAGTTACTATTTCTATGGACTGGCACATTGGGTAATCTAATTTTGGTATTTTATCGTGTATGGTTTGGCCTCATGGTGCTCTGCATTACCTCTAGTCTTTGCTTGTACACAATATTTCTATGTCCCATTTTTCTGCCAATCCCAGTAACTTAAAGGGGTGTTCCCATCATGCATTTTGATGGCATATTGATAGAATATGTCATCAAAGTGTAATAGAGACGGGTGCCACCACTGCATCCTGCATCTATCTTGAGTACTGGCCCCCAAAAGTCTTAACCCAGAATGGAAAACAGATCCATTTGTACAGTTCTCTCAATTCTGTTCTATATGATTTCCATGTATAGCCGAGTGATATTTTCAAGAGGCTCTCCATTTTGAGCTGAGACTTTCAGGGACCCGTTCTTGAGATAGGTGCAGTTCTTACCTCTGTAACCTGCACTTACCTCATCAACGGGCCCCCAAAAGTATCTGTGTCCTATCAGATACACCAGAGTTTGTCAATTTCAACCAACATCTGAAAGTAATTGAAAGGTGTCATTTGTTTGAAACATAATATTTTTTCCTAAGTTCTATTTCTTGAAACTCTATTTAGTGCATTCTGCAGTCTTTTCTGTTTTAAATTTGATTCTATGAAATTCTACACAGCTTTAAATATAGAATATTACGGATTCCTATGCTGACTAGTTATTGATTAATTAATGTATTCAGTATCATTATTTCAGTTTCAAGTTGACATTGGGCATCTTTAGCTCCCACAAGGAGAATGAATATTCAGAAATGACCATGATTTATTGGGACAATATCAATGTCAAAAGCAATGCATTGAGCTTGGGAAAGCACACTTTACAAAAAAAAAAAAACTTTGTTCAGTATACAACTTTCCATAGTTAAAATATATGTTCACACGGCGTCTTTCAAGACTTAATTCGGGGCATAGTTGCACTGCAATGCGCCTCGAAATACCTCCTGTAATAACGGTAATCACAGATCTCATAGATCAGCGCGTTCTTCTAAACACACACCGCAAGACGCCATGTGAACATACTCTAGTACTCTAGTTTGGTGCTTTAACCCCTACCTGACAAAGGACGTACCCATACGCCCTAGTGGGAAGAGCATTCCCGCAAATGGACGTATGGGTATGTCCTGCCGATCGTGCGAGCTTACAAACGAGCCCCGCATGATCACGACATGGGACCAGCGGTAAATTACCACTGGCCTCATGCCTCATCACAAGCTGCTGGAGTGAGCTCCAGCCGCGGGTGATTAACCCTTCATTATCGCAACTTATCATGGTCGCGATAGCGAAGTTACAGGCAGGCGGAGTGAGCTCCTCCTGCCTGCGACTGGCGCAGTAACGGCGCTCTGCGCCATTACTGGTCCACTCAGCTGACAGCCCGGACGCTTTACTAAAGCATCCAGGCTGTCTGGTGACGTCACCATGCCCACAATGCATTGTGGGCATGGTGATTGACAGTCGCCATGGAGACCAGTATAGAGCAGTTCTGATACAAGTCCTAAAGTGAAAAGAATTTGAAAAAGTAAAAAAAGAATTAAAACACAAGCATGAAAAATAAAATAAAAAACATGTACACCGCCCTTTTCCCCTTTACAAACGCCAATTGCCCCAAAAAAGATCAAAAACAAATAAGGTATACATATTTGGTATCGCCACAAGCACAATGACCTGCTCTATAAATATGTTACGTTAATTAACTCATAAGGTGAATGGCGTAATAAAAAAATTAAAAAGTCTCAGAATTGCGATTTTTGTTCATCCCACAGCACATAAAATGGAATAAAAAGCGATCAAAAACTCATAAAAACACCAAAGTGGTGCCAATTAAAACATAAGTTCATCCCGCAAAAAAAAGCCCTTACACAGCTCTGTATATGGAAACATAAAAAACGTATGGCTATCAGAAGACAGTGATGCATAAATATTGTTTTACACAATAAAAACACACTGAAATCTGCGTTCCAAAGGCCAAATAACGCTCCCTTCCTTTTACACCCTGCCATGTGCCCAAACAGCAGTTTACACCCACATGTAGGGTATTGCCGAACTTGGAAGAAATTGTATAACAAAATTTCAGGGGATTTTTTCTCCAGGATTCTTTGTAAAAATTAAACATTTTCAGATAAAATTGCAGATTGTTAAAAAAAAAATGTGTGAAACACCTGTGGGGTCAATATACTCAATGCACCCCTGGATATATTCCTTAAGGGGTGTAGTTTCCAATATGGGGTCTTTTTAGGGGTGTTTATTAAGTTATAGCACCTTAGGGTGTCTGCAAACCTGAAATGGCACCTAAATAAAATCCTAATGAAAATAAGACCCCAGAGTCTGGTAGGTGCTCCTCCTACTCTGGGGCTTGTGGTTGAGCCAAATAGCGCACTAGGGCCACATATGAGATATCTCTGAAAAAAACAGAATCTGGGGAATCAATATAAAATTGCATTTCCCTGGTCTCATCTACTGTATTCTTGTGAATAATGGATAAGAATTAAAGTTCTGCAAAAAAAAGTGAAATCTTGAAATTTCACCTCCACTTTGCTTTAATTCCTGTGAAACACCTAAAGGGTTAAGGGGTGTAGTTTCTTAGATGAAGTCATTTATGGGGGTATCTAACATACAGGCCAATCAAAGCCAAGTCAGAACTGGTCCCTAAAAAAATATATATTGCAAATTTTCTCGGAAATGTCAAAATTACTATTAATTGTCTAAGCCCCCTAATGTCATAAAAAAAGACATTTAAAAGATTATGCCAACATACAGTAGACATATGGTAGATGCTAGTTATAAACTATTTTGAGTGAAATAACTGTCTTACACGCAAAAATTTTTGAACTTTGAAAATGGTAACTTTTTCAAATTTTTCATAGTACTTTGATATTTTTCACAAATAAACAAAGATTATTTTGGGACCAAAATTTCTTACCAACTTAAAGCACAATGTGTCACGAGAAAACAGTTTCTGAATCATATGGCTAGGTTAAAGTGTCACAAACTTATTCTCAAATAAAGTGACACATGCCAGATTTAAAAAATGGGGCTCTGTCAGGAACTGCGCACAGTTCTTTAATCCTTTTCATGCTGCATTTGCTGCATGATCTGCGTGCTGAAACGCCAAGATCGAAGCTATCTGCAATTAACTGCCATATGGAGCGAGCTCAGTGAGTCAGCCATAAATGTCTGATGTTATAATTAGTTATATACTTATGCTGCAACTCTATAGTTATATACTTATAACTATAGTGATAACTATGCCTCAGCTATGACTGCTTCTGGGGAGATGTAAAGCAAAGGTCGATACATTAATGCAGATATATCATTTTAGAAGTGGAAAAGATGGCATGAAATGTCATTTTAAGGTTACTTTGGAGAAAAAGTTGTTGACTTTTAACTGGAACACACAAACAATGCTGCTCTATGAGATGTAATTGCAATGTATGTTATAGTTCTAGAATTAGAAGTATGGGTCATTCCAATTCTGAATTTGAAATTATCTTTATACTCCAAACCCATCTACCCTACAGGCTGTTATAATTATAGATGTCTTGGAGATCTTTGTTGCTATATTAAATCTTCCCAAGTAGTGTGAAAAGATGTACACTGATATACAATGTTTTAGACTTTCAGGCTCCATATCTCACCATCCACTACAGCTCTGAACATGAGGCTATCATTATTTTATAGACAATCATCTTTGCTATTTCATACATCAATTTGACTTTCAACTATTTAGTATCTGCTTAGTTGTCCAGATTCTTGTCAGGTAACTGCATTGTTACTATTTTGATCTGAAAAATATAGATTTTAAGTTTTATTATTTTGTAAATCCACCTTTTTGGCTTTCAATACTGCCTTAACCAAAATGTGATCCCAGGTGTCTTCTACACGTTGCCAATGTTGGTGCAGACTGGTCTTGGGTACGAATACAGCTTTTTCTTCAACTCAACTCACAAGTGTTTGATTGGGTTGAGGTCTGAGGACTGTGGAGTCCAATTCAGCAACTTTACTTCATTGTCATTGAAGCATTCCTTCTCGAACCTTGATGTCTGCTTCAAGTCGTTGTCCTGCTGGAACACTATGTCGTCCTTTTCATACCCATTGTACTCGTGTGTATGAAGTAACTTATCTTGTAGGACACTCACATAGAGCTCAGCATTGAGATCGACATCGATCCTGGTCAAGTATCCAACATCTTTGGCTATGAAACATCCCCATATCATCAGGCTTCCTCCACCAAATCTGACAGTTCCTTCAATTTCTTGATCTGTTAGCCTTCTTTTCTCTTGATTCTTCCAAACCCATTTGCCTCCGTCAGAGCCCGGTCTATTGACTTTCGTCTAATCACTCCAAATCACCCATTTCCAATCTTCTATGTTTTGTACTGTTTTGTAAACCTAAGCCGACGCTTCTTATGATGATAATGAAGTCGAGGCTTCTTCATCTTTTTTCGGGCCACCATTTTGGACTCGTGTGATGTATGTCGCACGGTGCTTGCATGGACATCTGTGATCTCACTCATACAAAGAATACGAGCCGCCTCCACTGCCATGTTTGTCGCGCCAGAACTGATAGACCTTGTGATGAGCAAACTTGTTGACTCCAATATTTTGCCTGGACGTCCACCACTTTGCATTTTAATGGATGGATGGACTCCATTTTATATTTTCCATCTGTCATGGCCTCACATGAAGCAGTTTTTTATTCTTGGCCGAGAAACTGCTATTTATACCCAGTGTGCTGCAATCCTGCTACCTAGCCGTCGGGTGTTAGCTGCTAAATCAATGAGAAATAGTGCTGTACACTGTTCCGTACTTCGATCGCGGCGCCCGCAGCGGAATCGTGGGCTCCCAAACGGTTAATATGGCAGCTGGAAGCCTTGTGAAGGCTTCCATCGCCACCATGCCTTCTGTTGTACTTCCTGTCGCAGTCCTAGGGGGACTCAAAGTTAAAGTAAAAAAATAAATAAACATAATAAAACATAACAAAAACCGTATATGTTTGGCATCGGCGGATTCGTATCAACCTGTAGAATACAAGTAACACATCATTTTTACCGAAGACTGAACGCCGTAAAAGCAAAACAAAAGATTGTGCAAGTCCATTTTTCTTCACATTTTGTCCCCAATCTTTTGTATATTCTGTGGTACGATGAATGACAACATTAGAAAGTACACCTTGTCCTGCAAAATAAAAGCCCTGATATGTCTACGTAGATTAAAAAATAAAAAAGTTCTGGGGAGACAGGGACGGAAAAACGAATGTGAAAAAATTTGGCCTCATCATTAAGGGGTTAATGAGATGGATGATGCCATTTCTCCTTTATTGAGAAATTTTCTTCATGGCTGCTCCTCAACTCGAACCAGTGACCTTTTGTACAAATAAAGAAGAAAAACAGTCTCACCTCCACGGGCTTGCTTGAATATCGCGCTTAGATTCACAGTCCGTTCACCTGCTTCTTGGAGCTTACCGCCGGCCGGGCGGGATGCAGCAAACAATGACGTAACAGGAAATCCGGGTATGTCTCGCAAACAGCTGATACCGCAATGAAATCCTCGGCTCGTATTGCAGGGTAGAAACGGAACTTTATTAAGTAAAGATAAAACAGACACATGGGCAACAACCTGCTACTGTCAGACTGGCATAGACGCGTTTCGGGCGTTTCTCGCCCTTGCTCACTATGTTATTGGTTCCCATTTTGTCTCTCTATTTAAAATAAACTAAAACCAATAGAAATGCTCAACCTGATCACATGGTTGCCTGATGGATACTTTTAGGTTTGTTAATATCTCTTTCTATTGGATACTAGAACTGTTACAGACATAAAAGTTTCCATATTAAACATGTACATTTTTTCTATGTATCTCAATAGATATATAACATGTCAGAACGGTAATTCAATCCTTCCGGTCTTCTAGTATCTAGATTTAGTATCCAAAAGGCTTCCTTTTGCCTAATCATCCTAGTCCAGTTACCTCCTCTATACGGACAGGGTATATGATCTATAGCATAGAAGGTGAAGCTGGAAATGTCTCCATGATGAAGTTCTAGGACGTGTTTAGCTGCTCCTGATGTTTGACTTACATTTTTTTTTGATACTGGAGACATGTTCCATAATTCTAGTTTTTACTTTTCTGATGGTGCTACCCACATATTTGACATTACACTGTGTGCACTGTATGATATATATAAAATGGTGGCTATTGCAGTTCATAAACTGTCTAATTTCATATTTCTTGACATTTTTGCTATCAGTGAAATTTTTTGTAGGGGTAGCCATTTCACATACATTACATCGTGTCCCTGCACATCTAAAAAAACCCTTTTGGGATAGCCAAGTTTTGCCTGTATTATGTTTACTTTGGTATACACTAGGAGAGATGATATTCCCTATTGTTTTTCCTCTTTTGGGAATAACTAATGTCCCTTGTTCCAATATTGTTGCCAAGGTTTCATCTTGGCGTAAGATGTTAATGTTTTTTTTAAAAACATGTTTAATTTGGTTGAAATTATTACTATACTTGGTTGAGAATACCAGTTTTTTATTATTCTCCTTAAAATTATTCCTGGCTGCTTTTTCCTTTTTCAACAGTTCTAGTATCCAATAGAAAGAGATATAAACAATCCTAGTAGTATCCATCAGGCAACCATGTGATCAGGTTAAGCATTTCTATTGGTTTTAGTTTATTTTAAATAGAGAGACAACATGGGAACCAATAACATAGTGAGCAAGGGCGAGAAACGCCCGAAACGCGTCTATGCCAGTCTGACAGTAGCAGGTTGCTGCCCATGTGTCTGTTTTATCTTTACTTAATAAAGTTCCGTTCCTACCCTGCAATACGAGCCGAGGATTTCATTGCGGTATCAGCTGTTTGCGAGACATACCCGGATTTCCTGTTACGACAGTGACCTTTTGCTTGGCAATCAACCCAATAACACACTGAGCTATTAGGGATTGTGAGAACAGGTTGTAATTTGTAGCATACAAAAAGATAAAGATTGTCCCATCACCAGGAGCAAAACAGTAACAATGTAGTTAAATGACAAGCATCTGAAGAACTAAGCATATGCTAAATAGTTGCAGGTCAAATTTATGTATGAGATAGCCAAGATGATCTGTTTATAAAATTATGGGAGTCTCACATGGAAAGCTGTGGTGGATGGCGAGATATAGAGCCTGAAAGTCAAAAGTTAAAAACATTGTTACCCTTTTACTTGTCAGTGCAATGTGAGGAAACATTGTACAGATAATTTGGCATTCTTATTATCTCACTGTCGTGAAATGTTCTTTCAACAGAAAATGCTGAGTAGTTGAATATTGTTCATAGAACATTACAACCAAAAAGCTATTTTACTGCATGCTTGCTAATTCCTTTTATTAATATGCACACCATTCTACAGTTCCAAAATGCAAGTTAAGATTTTTGCGAATGTATATTAACCAGTATTAGCCTACAAGTATAGAGATCTCATTAGACCTATTGACTCTCATAAGACTTTCCAGGGCGCTTTACACAAGTCTTTGCTGTGTCTTTGTTCATATTGCACTTAATAGAAGGCTCACGTCAAAACACTGCAAATTGAACCTGGTTAACTTTATCTGGATCACACTTTCTTTTCTATCTTTGTCACACTCGTTTGTTATATGGAGAGCAATTTTACCACTGTTACTACGTTATGTATGAATAAAATTACTTTACTTTTTTAACATAGGTCTTAAAGGGGTTTTATCACTTCAATGATTGGCTTTTAACATGAAGGAAAAGGTAAATGAAGATTATTACCAAATACATTGCTCTTTCGATTTTTCTTTGGTCAGGGGATAAAGAAAATGTTATCTCATCTTAGAGTACGCAACTTTCTCTAGTTACCGACCATCTCTACCCACCTCTCTCTCCTCTGTCTCTTATCTGATTGATATAAGCTGCTGTCGATCAGTTCCATGAATGGAAAGGAACTGCAGAGCTGATATGCCAATAATTGCTATAGACCCACCCACAGCCAGACCAGGAAGTGTGAGTGTAAAGATGACTGTGGCTCTGTGAAACTGCATGGTGAGAAAACCCCTTTAAGTTGTTCCATTCACTTTATTCTACATGCCACATGAGCACCCACATCTGTTACTCTATTATACTGAGCAGGGTCATGAGCCATGGTGTGGCCTACGTGCACAGTTGCTGATGTAGCACTTTACCTTCTACCCCCATTCTGTGGGGTTTATTTGCTCCCCAGTGTGGCAGCTCCATTAACTAGCTCAATCCTTGCTGTTTGTCACAGCTTTCTTAGCATGCACACACTGGTCCTCTGTAATTTAAAAGGACATTGTGCACTGTCCATCTGTTCCACCTCCTATCACTTCACTGTTTATTTAAGGGACACTTCCCTCACTTCTTTGCCTGATCTTAGTTTGTGATTCCTCGCATTCCCAAGTGTTTGGGTATATGGCTTCCTGTTATTGACCTCAGCTTGACCTTTGCTATCTGTCTGCTGCCTGTCTCGACCTTTGACTTCACCTTTGACTACTAAAGAACAACACCTTCCTCAAGTTATGGCTGTGCTCCATTTGCACTGAGCATGAATGTCAGTTGTTAGATGGGACCCCATGCTGTAAAGTCCAGATCTCAGTGCAGCTGTCAAAGGGAAAAAATACAGAGGACTCCTTAGACTCCGCTCATCAACATGGTTCTACATTAAAGACTGCCTGTGACCTAGTGGATCCACTGCTAATCTCATGACCATGTCAATAAGATGAAACCATGGATACTGCTAACCCACCGCCGCCTGCAGCACAAAAGTTGGCTACTAAATTAGCCATTCCAGATGCTTCAGACAGTGTCGTATTTGTGACCAGGCCCCTGAGCCATCAATGCAGCAAAAACCCAGCAATGCAGCAAATGTAGCCGCCGCCTGCATGGCAGGCAGCAGCTGAGGCCGAACAGCCAGGATACAACTATCCTCGCCACTCAGCCCTCTGGAGGTGGCGGTGCGATGTTATTGGCATTCCGGAGCAGGTGGCATGATGATGTTACGCCATCCGCTCCGAATTTAAACAGCGGTGTTCGGCAGGGTAACTGCCTACCTATCTGCCTGCCCCTAATTTGGGAGGGCTGCCTTCTATATGGGGTGTGTTCCTACCTACTGGTGGAATGAATGGAGGCCTTATAATCGGTTAGGGGCAGTTTGTACAGAGGTGGGAAGTGGTAGGAAATTGCTTGAAAAGTGAGGAGTCTAACATGTTTGTATGGTAAATTCTGCAGTGACAAGGTATGGCCCAGAGTCACTGAATGTAACTGCCCTGTAATCACTTATGTGTGTTAGAGCACCTGTGTACAGCTGCTATCTACCCCTATATGGTCACTGTATGGTGGTAATAGTGGTCTGGATGTAATGGTTTACATTCAGTAACAGTACAATGGTTTTATTCAGTCTCTTTATGGTGGTCATATGTGTTAGTGATATGTGGCGGTATTATTTGGTCCTTGTATATTGTTGTTAGTGGTTTTACTGGTCTTGGTATAGTGGTTTAGTCAGTAACATTATGATGGTATTAGTCACTGTATAGTGGTGACGTGATGATAATGTGACGTACTGACCCACAGAATACAGATAACAACTAAATTGTTCAGTGTAAACTAAAAATTAAACCCGAAAAACAAATTGCATTTTTTTTCTTGTTCACCCTCAAAAATGTATTTTTGATTTTTTTTGGGAGGATTGGAGGGGACAAGAGGGAACAGACGCTTTGGCTGTATAACTTGTTTTTCTTTTTTTCCACCACCTGGATGCATTTCAAGTGAATTTTCTTCTATAAGACAACCCCTTTAAGTAAGAATAATTTTCCCCAGCCCACTACACTGCAGACATCTGTCAGACCAAGAAGGGAACCTATTGTTGAAAGTAGTGGTATACAGCTATTGTCTGGGGTAAGAGGGTCCAAGTTTTGCACCAGGGCTCATGAGTCTTTAGCTACACCCCTGGTTTCAGAACACTATGGATCAACTGCTTGCTACTGCTGCTCTGCTTCCAATTGCCATGGGAAATTCCAGCTTTCATCCTCCATTGCCTTTTTGATACAACGGTAATCCCAAGGCCTGCTGTGGGCTCTAACAGCAGTTCACTATACACTTTGAGGTTATGGCTCATTTGTTTGTCTCTGACAGGGCATTCATCATCTCCCTGCTGTCCAGTGAGACCCTTGTCTGGACTACTTCATCCTGGGAGTGAAGTGATCCATTAATATCTAATCTTAAAGGCGTTGTCTCATCTCAAAGTTTCATAGGATGCATAAATGAAATAATGCTGCTTTGCTCTGTCACTTCCTGGTCAAGCTGTCTGTAATTAGCATATGAGCTCCATGTATTAGTCTTTTGTCTGAAAGATCAGATAACGCACAAGCTTTCACACTGCAGCCAGGACCTGTGTGATGACCTCACTCCCTGCTATCAGATAGAACAAACAGCAGGGGAGAAGGAGTACACAGGTCGGTCACTTGGGAAACCAGACAGAGCTCAGAAGGTGATAAAATCATTTGTAGTTCCTTAACAAAAAAAGATGAACAAAGCAATATATTTGTAAAACATCTTCATTTAGTGTTCCCTACATTTTGAAAGCTATTCTTTGTAGTGAGACAACCCCTTTAAGGACTTCTTGGCCATGTTCTGGAGGGTCTTTAAGAAACCAGGGGTAAGGGAGTTTCTCCTCTTCAGTGGCCTCTCCAGTTACAGGGAGGAAACTCCACAGTAGGTCACTGAGAGGAAGCATGAGAGCCATAGACTATGTGAGTCGGAACTTCCTTGAAGAGTTCCCTGCTAGGCTCTAACCTTTCAGAGACCCCTTTAGTTACCCTTGTTCTTTCCTTAGGAAAAGCCCATGCCAGTAGAGTGGTTCATGCTCTCTAACAAGGAATGCCCCCAAGGATGCAATAAGAATCTGTGTCTGTACTGTGGGGGCAAAGAGAATTTCTCACCTGATTGCCTTGTCCGGCTTGAAAACTCTGATGTCTTGGATTTGTGGGGTGAACCTAAGCAAAGACCTGTTCTCTCAATGCTTTACTTTGCCAGCCACTCTGATCTTCCCATTCTAGCCAAGTATCTGGTTCTGAACAGTGGCCTTAAAGGGGATGTATTGCTTCTTTAGTTCGGCTGATTCATACTGCTCTCAGCTTCTCAACTCTAGAAATGCAGGGGCGTTTCTTCCCCTCCCAGCTGGGTGACCTCATCCCCCCTTCACTGTTCATGCTGCCACCCGAGACGCCCCCCCCCCGACTCTGAGTCCACCTGTCACTGTGCCTCGCCCTATCCGTCTGATTTTGTTAGAGCTGTATACATACCCCAGGCTGCATTCAATCTAGACTGAGCACTGATCTCGTCTCCTCTCACAGCTGGAGATTTGTTACAGTTGAATCCAGCTTTCTATGAACGGCACAGATCTCCCTTCTATGCAGGAGAGGCAGGGATCGACACACAATTGTGCTGTTTCCCGATTGTAGAAGCCCTGCACTGTTGTTCTGTTTATTCTGGCTGTGCAGAGTGAAAATGTGCCGGTCCCTTACTTTGAGTGAAAGGCAGGAATGCAAGCTCCATGAATACGGCCGACCGGGGGTCGAACAGAAACAGAAGATAAGGGATCCTGTGATAGCAAGACAGCTTTGCTAATGACATCTAATTGCAAAGTTGCTTGTTTTCACTGTTCCCTTATTCTGCAGACCATTTAATGAAATGATACAACCCCTTTAAGCCTGCATATCAGAGCACTACACTGGCAGATCTCCTTTTGTGTCCTAACAAAGTCCACTTGCACCATGCTTCTAGAGCTTCTCTGGCTAAAAGGGGTAGGGTCCCTTGCCCCTACCTGAAACAGATAAAAAAAACATCTGAACAAGCGATTCACAAGTCTCCTTCCTGGTGTGGGATTCTTCTTCATGGAAAAGAAGGGTGCTGTCTATGTCCATGCTTTGGCTACACACAAACAAAGTCAAGAACAGATTCTGTACTGTTTAATAAAATCAAAGGTGTTACCAGGCCTTTAGGGTTTTAAACTTGTGCTACATACTGGCAGTCTCCCAGAGATTTGCTAATGACATTTCCCAAGATTTGTTCTACGTGTATCTGATTGACAACTTTTGTCTTCTATCTCAATTTAATGACACACCAAAGACATGTTTGCCAGGACCTCTCTTGCCTAAGAGAACATCCACTCATTAAATTGGAGAAATGCTCTTCAAATGCACTAGTTTGCCATTTCTGTAGTATGTGATTTCTAGTCATGCTACCAGTCCACATCAGCTTGTCCCTACTTCCCATGCACTATTTACCTTCTTCAACTACCCCAAACAACCCGCTTTCATGGTGCAATACAAACGTCACTCATATTCTTCTCTGTCATTTGCTGTCACTCTTCATTCTCATGCTTAATGCTTCCGGGGACATCTCTACCAACACCGGCCCACCCTCCTTCACTGCTCATCCCACCTCCTCTTCTACTTCCCACAGAAATCCTGCTGACATGCGTGCCATTCGCTGTATGACTTTTCCTGCCCCTTTTAAATGTGTGCTCTGGAACTCCTGCTCTGTCTGTAACAAACTTACTGCTTTTCATGATCTGCTCCTTTCGAAATCCCTCAACCTGCTAACTCTCACAGAAACATTGCTCCAACAACCTGAAACCGCTTCCCTTGCTGCTGTCACCTATGGTGGCCTAAACTTCACCCACACCCCCAGACCTGAGAACAGGCCGGGTGGAGGAGTCCACATACTTCTTTCTCCACACTGCACGTACCAAGTCATTCCTCCCACACCCTCCATCACTTTCCCTTCATTCTTTGTGATGCAATGTGTGTGCAACTATCATGTTTTGGGGCAACTTGTGTGGCACTATCATTATTTACAGGTAGACTTTATAGTACTATCATTTTTAGAAGTGCATGATTTATAGCACTGGTAGTAGGGGCAGTGTGCGACGCTATCACATTCAGGAGGTATAGTGACCGGCAATATTATTTTCAGTAAAAACTATATGGCACTATTATATTCAGAGGAAGTGTATGGTGCTATCATACTCAGGGGCACAAGTTCTGGTGCTATGAGGATTTTGTCTAATTATAGTGCATAAGGATGTGTTACAAAAGCAAGGAGACATTGGCGGCAATCTCTACAGTGACAATTAAAGGGGTTTTGCCACAATGTAATGTTGACGTGGGATCCTCCAAAATGGGTATTTAATCACTTTTCTAAATATATGTGATTGCAAAAATTGCAGTCAGAGAGCTACAGGCTGCCTTACCTGCCCTTAGTTACTTAAAAGCTTCTATTAGATACGACCTGACAAGAGCTGCTGGCCGGGCTTGCTCAGAGAACACTTCTTATCTGATGAGAGGGAGCTGAAAAAGCTTTCAAGGCACCGGGTAGAAATATGTTGTCTTTTGTATACAGAATCCACTAGTTGTAGTGTGCTTATCTGAGTAGATCCCTGCTATATCTGATGACAGAGAACATGAAGAAGCTTTCAAGCTGCTGTGGAGAAAGTTGCTGTCTTTTGTATACAGAATCCACTAGTTGTAGTTTGATTATTTGAGTGAACATTTCACACGATCCCTTATGCATGGCTCTGTGCTCTGGTTGTGTCTCTCTTTCTCTTAGCTCAGTGTGGCTTGTTTACAGTTGCTTCTTAGCAGATAAGGCATGTCCTGGCAAAACCCCTTTAAGGGTCGGGAAGGTCTTAGCCAAATGGAGAAGAAATGGAGCAAGCAAGTTTAGAGAAAATGTCATCTGTGAGTCACTGAAATGATTGAGGAGGTATTGGCTCAGCTGACCTGTTCTTTATAGTAAATCCTTATATTACCCATAAGTAACACTTCTGAAGAATCCATACTTAAAATCCTGTATTATGACATTCCTTTCCTATTCCTCCTGAATGTAGCCCAGGCCTCCCCTAGTTGATAGGATGTATCTCTACACAGTCTGATACTGTGAGCAATAACTGGATACTGTCAGTATGTAAAGATGAAGCCCATTAACTGGGATAATGTCCATTAATTCATACAGTTCCCAGAGGAATAATAAAAGAATGGCGCAACACAGAGTTCCAGGACAATATGTTAACCAATTGGCATTTCATAGGGACTACAAAGAGGTATAAAAAGATCCTTGTTTTATTTTATGCCTGTGATTGCATCTGGTTAGTTCTATATTTTCTTGTAGTGATAATCTGCAGAGTGCCTATGTAGAACTGCTTGTAATTGACCACTATGCGGTGCGATACCAGTATTATTGGTTATAATGACATTTCTATTGTGGTAACCTACACATCATCACTGACTGAAAAAGTGAGTGTACTTTTGTTACTGACCTTGACTTGTTTCTATGTTCTAATTTTATTTTCTTTCTATGTTCTAATTTTATTTTCTATCTACTGTAGTGTTGTTTGTGTAGTTTGTACTGTATATTTAGAAGAGGGATTAAAGCAAAATATGTTGCAGCATGCATTGCATCCTATTGCATCTGGCATAGGACAAAAAACTTGTTGGAAACCAAATCCTAAAAACTATTTTGTCAGTTTTTTGGCCAAATCAGCAGCGTTTCCGACTAGTTATTTGGGTGGTTTTTTTTGTTTTTTGTTGAGGTTTTGGTGTGGTGTTTGGGCAGTTTTTAAGGCAGGTTATGTGAAAAGTTCTCCATCAGATTTTCAGAGGTTTCTAAATACTAAAAACCACCAAAAATCTGATGGAAACTCTGTGCTGTGTAGACAAAGTCATAGACTTCAATAGTAAATTTTCTGCCGGACTCCGGCAGATTTCACGACATGTTCCTAAAATCGCCAGCTTTGAAAAGCAACCAGAAAAAAAGACCTGTATAGACTACAAGTCATTTTTTGCATTGAAATCTATGTGAAAAGTTGTCTGTCAGATTTTCAGAGGTTTCTAAATACTAAAAACCACCAAAACTCCAACGGAAAACCTGTACTGTGTAGACATAACCTTAGCTGGTGAGGTCTGTATGCTGGGCTGCTTTTTCAGTCCCAGTCTGGCCATGAACAAGGCACCCACTCCCTAGGAGGGTTGTAAAAGTCCTGATTTTTTTCCATTTGTCTAAGCACTGACTGATGTACACCTAGGTCTTTAACAGTGCTTTTGTAGCCTTTACCAGTATTATGCTTCTCTATAACACAGCTTCTTAGGTTGTTTGTGCCAACACATGGCTCACACTAATCAATTTTTCTTGAGTGGAACAAATTTGAAGTAACCAAGCTTTGTTTGCCTGTAAACAATGAGCAAAGCACATGTGAAACCTACATTTTCAATCTCATCTCCTTAATTTAAACACCTTTTGCCAACTACTACTGAAAAAGTCATTAACAAAGATGTTCACTCACATGTTCCCCCTACACTGTGAATGTTTACCTAACACACCAATTAAAAGACACCAATAGCTAAGCTATTTGCATGTCATTAGTTTAGTTAGGCTCGGTTCACACCATGTTCAAACTCCACTACTTGGTGTCTCAATGATCATAGAATGCAAACAAACCTGAATGTAGTCCGATCTTACAGCCATGTGTTACTCCTTTCTATTTGACCCCTGCCTCTTTCTAAACTACAATATGTTAAAAGAGGGGGCAGATGAAACAAAGCAAACTTTTTTATTATTATTTATTTATTTTAGAGCACCATTAATTCCAGGGCTCTATACAAGCCAAGAGGTTCAGATACGTAATAGAAGACCAGGACAGATACAATAATAACACTATGGGCAAATACCGGTCGGTTTATCCGGAAAACCCATGCAGTGGGGACTGCTGCACAGGTTTTCCATTGGAGCCCATTGTACTCATTTTCAGCCGGTTTTTCAGACTGTCTGCAAAACTGCAAACCATCTGAAAAACCGGCCGAAAACCCGTGCCGTGGGAGGACATGGTCTAAGGGCATGTCCCCACGGCAAGGGTTTTCGGCCGGTTTTTCAGCCGGTTTGTGGTTTTTCAGACCGCCTGAAAAAACTGGCCAAAAATGAGAACAATTGTGCTCTATGCAAAACCTGTGCAGCAGTCCCCACTGCACAGGCTTTGCCGTCAGACAGTTTTGCCGCCGGCAGTCCGTCGGCAAAACACTGTAGAAGCACAATTTTCCGTCCGGTTTCCCGACGGAAGATGTGCTTCTCAATGGGAGGGGAGAGGGCTCATCGCGGAGAAAAGCCGTCCCCCCCGCGGCCGTGGGGACGGGCGCAAAACAGGACAAATACCGGCCGGCAAACCGGCCGGTATTTGTCCTGTGCCGTGTAAACGCGCCCTAAGAGCCACATGTATGAACCGGTTTAGGTCTAAAACTCACTTTTTTGCTCATTGTAACCTATGGGCAAAAGAGAAAGTTTTAGACCTAAACAGGTTCATACATGTGGCCCTAAAGGACAAACTTATGCAGAAGGAGAGAGGAACCTGTCTGTGAGAGCTTACAATCTGCAACATGAGTTCAGGATCAGAATAAACAGGTTCCATTTGAAATGTGTCACTATGGAACACATAAACCTACATAAGAGCTGTGAACACAAAATTGAGGGATGGTTTTATAAAAAAAAAAACTTTCTTCACTTCTAATTTTGTATCAGTTGCAGCAATAACTCAATAATAATTCAGAATTGATTTGCAAGATTACAGAATTAGACAAATCTGAAGTATGTATGTGAAGGACAATATTGTTAAAGTGTGTAAAACTTGAAGTAGGTTTCTGAATGTAAGTGATAACGTACATAAGTTATTTAGAAGTATCAAGTTTAAACAAAATAATTGTTTAAAGTTCAATAAGCAGTTTTTTTTATTCTTACTAAGATGGATGCTTATAGCCTATCAAATAATTTGTGGGAATTTGTTCCCCGCATTTATTTATTTTGCTTCAAGATGTGATGAAACTGTTTCTTGGCTAATTTGTCTCAGCATCTTGGTGACTATTTCTTTTACAGCTATAAAGGGCAGATTTTATATTACTTCTTGTTAATTTCTTTGTAACAATCTCTGATCTCTGTTATGGTATGTTCCTCTGTTAGGGTATATTCACATGGCGTATTGCGACACGTACTTTATGCGGCGCAGTACACTGGGTGTTTTAGAAGTACAGTATGCGCTGGCCAGCACGTACTTCTAAAACACTCTGTGCCATAGACTTTCACTTTCCCCATCCTGTAAGCGCGTCCTGTAATGATATCTAAATTTCTTTCTCCCGACGCATATTATGCATCAGGAAATTACCGTATTTGCGGTCCGTACTTCGGGCGTATTGCAGAGTAATTACTCCCAAAATCTGGACCGCAAATACGTTGTGTGAACATACCCTTAGAGAATGGAGCAGAGGCATACAGTAGTTAGCATAAGGTAAGTTTACACAACGTCTTTTTCGGCACTGACACTGTCATCAGTAAAAAAAATGTTTCCTCGTTGAAAATTTTGCGCTTGGAAGCATGGAATTTCAGCAAGGAAATGACCTGGATTGCCAAGGTTGATTTCTACCTCATATACTTTATTATTATTGGTGCGTAAAACAACTCAAAGAAGTGACATGTAAATTCTTTGTAGGCGGCGATGATACACAAGTAAAACTCATCAATGTCTGAATGATGATGCTGATTTTACATAGGGTATAGTGTAGTGTTCTGGACTCTACAGTGGGCAAAACAGCTATGTGATTAGCCTGATCATAAAGAAAAGGCTGGCAAGAATGGATCGATGCAGGCATCTAGCCACACTCACTTCTACTCAGTGCAGTCCCATTTAGCTGAATAGAATGCACTTCAGATATAACTTATAATAAGTATGTCTTACTATAGTTACAGCTTTATGCTTATAAGGTCAGAATAAGTACTGTTAGGGGCCGTCCACACGGCTTATTGCAGGGACGGATTGCAGCCGTATTGTGCGCCGTACTGCGCTGCAGTACGGCTGGAATCAGTCCCAGCCATTACGGTAATCCACAGTTCTCTTAGAGAACTGTGGATTCCGCCTCTCCTCCCCGCTCGGCGAATACGCCGGGCGGGGAGAAAGTGACATGTCAATTATTTACGCCGTGTACACGCCGTGAATAATGAATGTTTATGGGGCCGGGAAGCTGCGCCCCCACCCCTTATTCAAGACGTAATTGCGAGCGAAATCCGTCCGGCAATTACGGCTTGAATAAGCCGTGTGAACCGGGCCTTAGGGTACAGCAACACGGTATACATTAAATTCTGTTTAAGAATCTAAACGGTATTTTATCGTCTTTTGAATGGTTTTTGGGGGATTGTTCTGTCCGGATTCAACCATCCCCCATAACCACTGAATTGCACATCTTCTGCCCGAAAACTGGGCAGAAGATTGTGCATGTCTCGAGTTGTTCAGAACGCCAGTGGCTGAAAAGCCGTCCCACTGACATTCCATTCAGTTAGACTACTGAGTGGATTTTCCATTGAAGTCTATGGAGATGGTTTCTTGTTGATTTTCAGACAGTTTCCAAAACTGCCTGAAAATCTGACGAGAAAACTATATCATGTGGATAGACCCTTACTTGCACCTCTTCTTTATACTATGTTTCATGGAACAGCCAGTGTCTTAATCCAGCAGACATACTTACAGTTTCTATAGTCCAGCACTCTATATACATATACAAATACTAGTGGTGCCCGTTGTACAACAATCACAATGAACCAACAAATTACAACAGCACCCACAAAAATAATTATTTGTTGCAAGAAAAAAACTTTTTATTTAACAGCATTCCAATAAAATGTATATTAAACCGGGTGGCATGTATATTTATAATGTCTTCAATAATAATCCATAGAGAACCACTTCAACGTTTCGGTCGGTAAGACCTTAATCAATGATATCTCTCAAACAAGTCCTAAACAACTACACCCGGTCAACTTGATTATTATTGAAGAAGTAAATATACATGTCACCCGGTTTGATATAAACTTTATTGGAAAGCTATTAAATAAAAAGTTTTTTTCTTGCAACAAAAAATTATATTTGTGAGTGCCGTTGTTATTTTTTAGTCCAGAAGACATAATCTGTTAAAATCTTTGTAACTGTTATGAATGACAGGAATCCTCCTGTTATTTCATCTATTCCTGCTTTTGAACAAAATCCCTGTTGTTCCGGCACAAGAAATATTAAAATATCAACACTTTATTTCTATAGAGTTTGTCCCTGATATGTTTTAGGCTTAGCATGATCTTATTATTATTATTACCAGTACAGAACAATACTAATGAATGGTTAGAAACAGCACACTGACACTAACTTCTGGGAGATTAAAGGTGTTTTGCCACCATGTAATGTTGACGTGGGAACCTCCAAAATGGGTTTTTAATCACTTTTCTAAATATATGTGATTAAAAAAAGTGAAAACTCTGAGAGCTACAGCATTTCTCACTCCCCCTTGGCAAAGCTTCCCCTAGTCACGACCCAGGAGCTGAAAGGCCGGCTTGCGTGAATCACTTCTTATCTGATGACAGGCAAAATGAATGGTCTTTTAAGGCACCGGGTAGCAATATGTTTTCTTTTGTATACAGAATAACTAGCTGTAGTGTTATTAGATCCCTGCTTTATCTGATGACAGAGAACATGAAGAAGCTTTCAAGCTGCTGTGTAGAATAGGTGTTCTCTTTTGTATACAGAATTCACAAGTTATAGTTTGATTATTTGAGTGAACATGTCACAGGATCCCTTATGCAGCTCTGTATTGGCTGTGTGTGTCTGTGTGGTCTCTGTCTCTTCAGCTCGTGATTTTTACATACATTAGTTCTTGAGTAAGTTTTCCTACAGTGCCGTCTGAGGCTGTCTGCTGTATTGAATCCATGTTGTACTGTTTTTAGTTCACTTAAGTTTCTGGATCCCATCCCCTCCCTCTCCTTCCCACTGCAGCTTATACTCAGTGTTGTTGACATTCGCTGGCTAAGCTGAAGGTAAGAATTTTTGTCTCGGCAAATCCCCTAAGGAGCCTAAAAGTATTTGACCAGCATTTTTTTTTGCCCCTGCATTAAACAGTTGTAACTTTTTTATTTTTTCAATGACCAGTTGGATGAGCTATTTTATTCAGCAAGTTTGTACTTTATGGGAGTTTAAGTACACTTTATAAATAATTGCAGTATTTTTTTTTTTCCAAAATTTTTTGTCTTTTTTCATTTTTTTTTTACACCATTACATTCACACTTAATAACGTGGATTAATTCTACAGGTTATTACGTCTGTGGATCCAATTTATGTGTAGGTTTATTTTGTGCGTGTAATTTATGTACATTTTTTTTTATCTAAATATTTATTTTTATTTATTATTTATTTTCCCTTTATTCCTCTTTTTTTTACACTTTATGCTTTTTTTGTTTTGTTTTATATGAGGGACTGCTTAAAACATTTTTTTGAACTCTGTTTTAGCTTAGTGAAAGTAATAGCAGCATTATGTCAAAACTAATTTGTGTCAGTTGAACAGGCAAAACAGCACACGATTACGTCGCAATCCCACTGTCTTCATAACAGAGCAAACTCCGCCACGCTAGGTCCTCGCCTACTGTCTCCGTCCGCTCTGTCGTCCCTTGTTTTCACGATCACCTATTGCAAGACATTTGGGATAACCCTTTGATTGACGCTGCGGAAACGACACCGACGCAATCAAAAGGGTTAAAGCATCGGGTTGTACGAGGTTTATCCTCGGCTCCCCGATGCTGGCAGAGACATGCTTGGGATCGGGGCTGTGTAGTTCAGCACCGATCCCAGCGCAGCTGCGGCACCGGGCGCCGCAAACCCGATTTCCTGCAGCGACGTCAAAAGACGTCGCTCAGACGAACGACCCGCACCGGCCGCCGTAAAAAGGGACGGTGCGCGGTCGTTAAGGGTTTTAAGGGTGCTTTCACACAGTGCATTTTTGACGCGTTTTTTTGTGCACGAAGGCACAGCAATTAAAGGGGTTTTATCGTTTCATCATTTGGCAGCAGTTTATGCTAGTTGCTAAGGAGAGCTTATGAAATGGAGGGGCGTGTTTCTCCTCCCAGCAGGGAGTGTCTTCATTCTGCAGACCCGCCCCAACGTGTGCACGTGAGACTTCAGTCTTTGGACCTAGAATGGGCATTTGACATTCAGGATGCTTGGAAAGATGGGGGATTGTTTGTTCTCTCACACACAGTGATATATCCTGCAGATTATTACACCTCTGACCTCTACAGATATGCAGAACAAAACTATATGCTTTATCTGTTTGTGTTTATATGGGACTGCACAAAATCTCTCTCTCTGCTGCAGGACCTCTGATAGCTGTCAGTGAACAGCGCAAACCCCGCACGCATATGTCAAAACTACCACTGATTGCTGTCAGTGAACAGTGCAAACCCCGCACGCATATACGTCGCACCTACCACTGATTCCTGTCAGTGAACAGAGCAAACCCCGCACGCATCATTCGTCCTCTCCCCTCTCTCTCGCTCTCAATCTCTCTCTCCTCTTGTTTTCACTGTCCCCTTATTTGCAAGACTATTTAATGTAATGAGAAAACCCCTTTAATGCTGTACATTGCTGCACAAAAAACGCATCAAAAACGCACCGTGTGAAAGCATCCTAATATGTAAACCAATAATGCTGTAAGGTATGTGGATGAACAAGTTAAAAGACCTATAGCAAGCAGTAACTGATACAAAAAACACATATGACAAGTAACCACAAACAAAACCAATTGCATACAATTAGATCCGAAATCAGATGCAGCACAAACCCTCAAATATTATCACACTGTTCAGTCCTACATGAAAGACAGTACACTGCTAACATGCTTTTTTGAGGCAATCAAAGAAAACAGTGGCTGTAAAATCAATCTTGTCTCGAACCAATTTGTGCATTTAATTCATATAATAGTGCTGATTGCCAGACTAGAAGTGTAAAGCGATGTAATGGTCCATGAATATATGAAATATTTGTATTCTTGTGATTTAGTTGTGGGTAACATCCATAGAATAAAACACTTGCATCACAAATACTGAAAAAAGCATGGCACTAGCTCAAAAGCGCCATCACACGACCCAATCCTGCATAAAGTACAGTACAGTTCAAACAGCAGCAGGATTTGTTAGGACCAAATCAAAAGAGCAATGTTATCCGGAACTGTTTATGCATGTGATCTACATAATGTGATTATTTGCAGCAATTAATTACATGCATTAATGGAGTATAAGAATTATTGCATTTTATAATCCCAACTGTAGAGAATATCAATATACAGACTATGAATATGATAATCACTAAGGCTGTGTGCGGGTGTTAAGAGAAGGCAGAGCACTCACGAAAAAAACTCTAGATTCTAGACTAAAATAATGTAAAATCATTTTCCACGTCAAAGATGTGCATAGATTAAAGGACAACTTAAATACCATAAAATAATGGCATATCACTAGGATATGCCATAACTTTATAATTGGGGAGTACTACCTCGAAGACTTCCATGAACCTTAGGGTATGTTCACATGGCTTATTTTGAGGCGTAATTGCGCGTGTATTTTGCTGCATATTACGCTTAATACTCGGCAAAATGCACACCGCAATTATGGTAATCCATGTCCCATAGAGAGCTATGGATTACGCGTCCCCCCCCCCGCGCATACAATACGATCGTATTGTACGTGCGGTGGGAGAATTGACATGTCAATTGTAAGTGGCGAATATGCGCCGCTGACAATGCATGTCTATGGGGCCGGCACCCCAGTGCTTCGGAATTACGCGCTGATCAGCGTGTGGTTCCAAAACACCCGCGTATTGCTGCGCATACTATACGTGCCCCAATACGCCGTGTGAACATATCCTTAGAATAATCTATCCTGGATCAGCGCTTTAGCCCTTTTTCCAATTTTCACTTGCTCCTGGCCACCCACCTGTGCAGGAAACTACAGCCAGGCCCATTCACTTATTTGGAGTTGTGCTTCTATCTACACAGTGGGTGGCTGAACACTGCTGTGCAAGAAAATACTATAAAGTGGCTACAGAGGTAATTCTCCTTTACTCTTAGGATCAAAGGGGTCCCATAGGGTGGATGCCGAGCAAAGAGGGAATCTTATTGATATGCCATTACTGAGTACTGACTACTAAAGACTAAAGTACTAAGTACTAAAATCTTTCATTTTGGGAATTCGGCATAAGGTGCTACAGTTTCAATTCAAGGTTAGTTTAAGTAAAGGGGCTACCAGTTGCATGTGCATTGTTTTCTTTATCACTAAGGAACACAATTTTTACCCTGAACTAGTTTATATCTTAATCATTATTTCGTAATCCATTTCAGTATACATAGTAATGGAGGACACACAGCGGAGATCAGTCATTTCCCTTTCAGCATCATTGAATGTGTATAATAGAGAACCTCTGAAAGGGAATACTTGTGGCCTCTAACTGTGGTTGCCATTTCCTCTCAGGTGCCTCACCATACATATGTTTTATAGTACAGTTGAACATACCTAGCAGATGCTAACATCTGAAAGCGCTGCTCCCTGCCTCTGTAGGGAAAATAGGAATTTGGCTTAAAATGGAAGCCACCTAGATCTTTTGTTATTGCTTGCATGCATCATAAAAATCTGCGTCGTCATCATTTGGCAGTCATACATTCTATCACTTCATTTTTTTGAGGTAATCCAATTATATGGAAGGGAGAAACAAACAGCACGAGGAAACCACAGAACACTGTAAAGACTGTTATCTTGGTAGAAGACTCAGTACTCCGGCAGTAAAATGTAATCAATTGGTTGTAATGTTTGGCATAATCCTGGTATTTAGCTGAAGCATGACAATCATTTGGACAGACTGCCTGGTGTCACATTATATGCTCTATAGAATAGGAGTATCTTAAGGAATAACTAGATTACATATGTTGCTGTGCTACTGTAAGTGCACCTGGGTTTTTATGATATATTGACAGCTAGCCCCAAGGTTGTTTACTATAGGTCAGATACTGGATGAATTGTGCCTTCAGGGCTGCCTTCAGTCATTTCTGGGCCCAATACACCCGAAGCACCTGCTCTGCTCTCTTATCTTGCAACATATCAACAGGCCCCATTTTCAAAAAAATTTTGATCAGGACCCCTGACGGCATTACTGACAATATGGCCCTTTGGTCATTACAGCTGCATTGTTTGTATTATATGTCCTTATCCCCCTTTTATATCACCCTACTCTTTACATTTCTCTCCTTAGGAAGAGGTGTATATCTTATCTACAAGTCTTGCAGTACTACACCAGCTGTGACTTCTCTACTCAGTACTATACCAGCCGTGACTCCTCTATCCACTACTATACTAGCTGTGCCTTCTCTTCCCAGTACGATACCAGCTGTGACTTCTCTACCCACTATTATATCAGCTGTGACTTCTCTACCCCTTACTACACCAGCTGTGACTTCTCTACTCATTACTTCACCAGCTGTGACTTCTCTACTCATTACTATACCAGCCGTGACTCCTCTTCCCACTACTATACTAGCTGTGCCTTCTCTTCCCAGTACGATACCAGCTGTGACTTCTCTACCCACTATTATATCAGCTGTGACTTCTCTACCCCTTACTACACCAGCTGTGACTTCTCTACCCATTACTATACCAGCTGTGACTTCGATTCGCACTAAAATAAAGGCTGTGACATCACTACACATTACTATAACAGCTATGACGTCTCATTAGTGTACCAGCCGTGACTCCTCTTCACACTACAATACTGGCTGTGACTCCTCTTCCCACTACTATACTAGCTGTGCCTTCTCTTCCCAGTACGATACCAGCTGTGACTTCTCTACCCCCTATTATACCAGCCATGACTCCTCTTCCCACTACTATACTAGCTGTGCCTTCTCTTCCCAATAAGATACCAGCTGTGACTTCTCTTCCCCGCATGATATCAGCTGTGACTTCGCTTCCCAGCATGATATCAGCTTTGACTTCCCTTTCCACCACTATACCAGCTGTGACTTCTCTTCTCCTCTTCTCACTACTATACCAGCTATGAATTCTCTTCCCATTACTATACCAGCTGTGACTTCTCTTCCCACTACTATACCAGCTGTGACTTCTCTTCTCCTCTTCTCACTACTATACCAGCTATGAATTCTCTTCCCATTACTATACCAGCTGTGACTTCTCTTCCCACTACGATACCCGCTGTGACTTCTCTTCCCAGTATGATACCAGCTGCGACTTCTCTTCCTACTACTATATCATCTGTGACTTCTCTTTCTACTACTAGAGCAGATATTGCTTCTCTTCCAACTCGTAGACAGGATGTGTTTTCTCTTCCCACTACTGTACCTGCTGTGACTACTCATCCCACTACTATAAAAATTATTGTGCATAGATTATACATACACACAAAAAACTATACATATTAGCTATTGTGGCTGACTGGCTACATGTAGTTGCCTGTTGCTGCCACTGGGTGGAGATATACCAGAGTGGTATATACAACATGCCCCCAAGGATACCTGGCCTTGGTGGGATAAGAGCCAGCTGTATGTATTGTCAGCCACTCTAAGTGGTTGGCAACTATATAGGATTAGTTTGGCTTTTCAGCCGTTCCTGGGTTGGCTCTTATTGGGAGTAGACTATGCGTTGGGTGGGCGTCTACTCCCCATTTTCCAGGCCACGCTTTGGATAGGTCTCGGGAGTCCTATAAAAAGCCGGGTCCTTCAGGTGTACAGGGGGGCGTGGTCTGCTACCAGAGTGTGGAGCAGCAAAGGAGCTGGAGACATAGGCTCTGGCCCCCCAGAGGCTTAGGAGAAGGCGGAACCAGTGCATACTGGCCAGTGTACGCGTTGGTGGTACTGGACGCTAGGTCCAGGCCATGGATAGAGAGGGACTAACGTGGATAGTCAGTGGCTAGACGGCCTGAGGGTTCTTTTGATTTGTATTGTTTGTTTGCATGTGCCTCAATAAAACTGGCTGAGGCCAGTGTTAAACTGGAACCCAGTGTCTGTGTGCCATCCCGCCTACGAAAGACGGCGATTCCGCGAGCGAAAACCCCCAGAGCCGGTCCAAGATGGCGGCTGACGGCATGTGAGTCGCTTACACTATCCACACAACTATAATAAACCATAGCATTATTTAACAGGCTATTTAGTGTGAAATGTGAATGGTGTAAACAAATAAATAAATAAATGCAGAAAAATACTTTTTGTATCTTCCCAGCGCAAAAACTTTTCCACATAAATTACACAGTAATTGATATGTATCCTCAAACTACAGCAATAAAAAAATACAACTTCTCACACATAAAACAAAGCCTCATATAGCTGCGTCACTGAAAAAACAAAGATATAACTGTGAAAAATGTACATTGTCATCAAGACTTTTTTCAGTCCTGGCGTTTAAGGGGTTAAGAAATTATTCAGTGCAGGATGTTCAACCTAACTGTGATATTTGTTAAAAGGTCAGAGCACCTGTCATTATTTTAGAGCCCTGAATATTCACAGCACACAACCTAAACCAAGATATTATGCAGCCTGTGCTGCATTTTTTAATAAAGGAGTCTACTTCTGTTTAATCATTTTATTAACCCAGTGTAGCATATACAGGATCATTTTCGCATAGCTTAATAATTCAATTAAAGGGCATAAGCAGCTCAGTTAAAGTGAATCATGTATAATAATTTCATATACAATAATTTGATTTAACATGGTGGAAATGGCTAGGTAAAGTCTATTACTATTTCTCTTCCTGAGGTTGCAGCTGACATGCCACATTTTCTTATTAATGTTTCTGATAGCTACAACCTAGTGCTGAGAGCTTGTTGTAGATAAAAGAGGCCAAGGGGTACAAGAAGTGTGTGACAGAGAACATGTAGACTGAATAATTCAATGTAAACACTGACGCATCACCCAACTATTTTTATTTTAACCCATTCCTGGGTTTGTTGGATGCCCTGGTTCATGAACTCAAAGGCTATGTCTCTACTGCATCGGACAAAAAACGGCCTGAAAGCGAGCATTTTTTTTCTTCCGATTCAGGTCCGCGGTGTTTGTCACGCTTTGTACAAAAAACACGGTCGCTTTTGCCGTCACCCATACAATTGTATTGTATGGGAAGACGCCCAGAAAACTAAAAGCGCTGGCGTATTATATAACATGTTGTATATTACACCGACGCCAGAAGACGAGCAGAGAAAAGATGAGCTGTGGAGACTGCAGCCCGTCTTTCCTATTGCCGCCTATGGGGCCGCACAAACAATCGTATCTTTGGCGCTTTTAAAAAACTAAAAGCGCCGAAGATACGATCGTATTCCTGTGCAGTGGAGACATAGCCAAAGACTCGGTGCCCAAGAGAAGCCTTTCACACCATCCCGTGCCTTATGGTCTTTTTCCCACACTACATCCAGGAGGTCTGGCACCTTATGTTTTACTTTAACCCCTTAACGACCTTGGGCGTATGAGTACGTCCCAGGGCCGCAAAGGGGCTTTGCAGGGGGATCGCGCTGCGACCCGCCCGCTCAGCCGCCGGGTGTTAGCGGCAAATCGCCGCTAACACCCGGCAGTAACAGCGCCGGCGGGTGGCTCCGCCCGCTGGCGCTGTTTTACCCATCAGACACCGTGCCAAAGATGGCCGTGGCGTCTGAATGAACCGATCGGTAAGGTCATAGCTGCGCCGATCCGACGACCGGGCATGGTGGTGGGGAGCCTTGTGAAGGCTCCCGTCACTTACCCTGGCCGGTTTGCCCCACTTCCGTCCGCAGACAGGAAGTGGGGAAACCGCCATCTTTGTACACCCTAATGCATTGCCTATGCAATGCATTAGGTTGTATTAACAATCGTGCCATCTAGTGGTCAAGTACCATAGGTGGCCTCAATGTTACAGTAAAAAAAAAAATAAAAAAAAAGTATTAAAAGTTCAAATCACTCCCCTTTCCCCATTTTACAAATAAAATCATTAAAATAATAAAAAAGTTACACATATTTGGTATTGCCGCGTCCGAAAAAGTCCGATCTATAAAAATATAACATCATTTATCCCGTACACTGAACACCGTAGAAGAAAAAAAATTCCAAACGCCAAAATTGCGTTTTTTGGTCATTTTACGTCACTGAAAAAATGGAATAAAAATGATCAAAAAAGTCGCATGCATTCCAAACTGCTAGCGATAAAAAGTACACTTCAGCCCGCAAAAAATGCCCCCTCACTGACATCCATAGGTGTTAGTACAAAAAAGTTATTGGTCGCACAAAATGGCGCCGTGGCGCAAATTTCAAAAATAGAAAATGTTTGGAATTTTTTTACGGTACCAAAACATAACGGAAACCCTACATGTTTGGTATTGCCGGATGCGTAACAACCTGTAGAATACAGATTACACATTATATTTACCGAAGATTGAACGCCGTAAAAGCAAAACCCTCGCAAACATGGTGAAAATACATTTTTTTTCACAATTTTCCCCACTTGGAATTTTTTTGCGGTTTCCCAGGCCTGATTGGAGCCGTATTGCGCGCCGTATTTGCGCTGCAGTACGGCTCCAATCCTTCCCAGAAACTACGGTAATCCACAGTTCTCATAGAGAACTATGGATTACAGTTCTCATAGAGAACTATGGATTCCGTCTCTTCTCCCCGCTCGGCGAATCCGAGAAAGTGACATGCACATTATTTACGGCGTGTACGCGCCGTGAATAATGAGTGTCTATGCGGCCGGTGAGCTGCCTGCCCCCGCTGCACGGCAGCCGGCGTAATTGCGAGGCGAAATCTGTCCCCGCAATTATGCCGGCAATAAGCCGTGTGAACATTGCCTAAGGGTATCAACAATTTTGTCCACATCTGTAAATATCCATCTGCTACACTGCTGAGTTTAGGGCACAGAACACAGTAGAGCAGAGTTGGATAAAATGGCTTCACCTCTCCTCTTCCCTCAGTTTGGTACCAATCACATCATGTTGTACATTCCTGTACAGTGCTTCCATGTGGGACTGTCAGTGTAGCAGGAGTCGCTGGCAGCTACACTGGTGAGTGGGTGGCGCAGCATGATTTTCCCTCAACCCCCACCATGCGGATTGTGAGTGTGGGCCACAGTGTCCTCTGCAGTGTAAACAATTAGGTGTCAGGTTCCCCTCTATGGGGCCACACATGCAAATGGCTTAGCTAAGATAAATATATATATAGTATATATACTGTACATAGAATAAACATATACAAGGAACTAACAGATCACAGTTTACGTAGCAGAAATAATAGGAAATAACTCATAGATGTGCCACGTATTGAAAACTCATATTTTTGGCTTATTAGATGTTAGCATGTGATGATTACTCTGTAGATTTTGGCACAAATGTTCTCCTAAAGAATGTGAGGTTTCCTCTCTCAAATCATGTTATGGGACTAGTGAAGGATTAAAGCTGTTTTAGTATTATTCAGCATTTACGTGAACTTGAAATGTAATTTCCTTAAAAATGCTTAAGTGAGCAATGAGGTACAGCATTTTTATGCAAAATCATAACAAAACCATAGTATTTTTCCACAATTTAACAGTATTTACACAAAATGTTTGCATTACTACTATTCACAAATATACCCTTTATACAAATATACCCGAATATACAATTAATCTAAGCTAAAATGTACCTCGCATTACTAACCCCACATTGCACATAAGTGTTAATTTGTTAAAACACCTAGGGCCTCAAGTATGAAAACTGTCTAGGTGTAAAACTCTCTTTGTTTCCCATAGGAACCAGTCAGAACACCCCTCTCATTTGTCCAGAGCACTATATGAAATGAAAGGGGCGCTCTGATTGGTCGCTATGAGCAACAAAGTGAATTTTAGACCTAGGCAGTTTTCATACAAGTCACCCCTAGAGCATACTTGCCAACTTTTGAAAGTGGAAAAGCAGGAGATTGAAGAGGGCGGCGCGTGTAGCATGGACACGCCCATCTTGTTGGTGTGCCACGCCCCTTCAAAAAGCCACACCCACTCCACCTAACTGCATAACGGCTTTGGAAGAAAGCCAGGTAGATGCCCCCTCTAGCCAGGTAGTGCCCCCTTACAGGCAGGGAGATTGTAGCCAGGTAGAGCCCCCTTGTAGCCAGGTAGAGCCCCCATTGTAGCCAGGTAGAGCCCCCAATCTTAGCCAGGTAGAGCCTCCTTTGTAGCCAGGTAGAGCTCCCTTTGTAGCCAGGTAGAGCCCCCTTTGTAGCCAGGTAGATGCCCCCTTTGTAGCCAGGTAGAGCCCCCCTATAGCTAATAAAAATAAAATAATAAAAGCCACTTACCTCACCAGGCTCCCTGCAGCACGGCCAGCTCCGGACATCTCCCGGCCGACCGACCGACTCAGCGTCGCAGGGGGAGTGAGTGCAGCCGCGCGTCACTCCCCCTGCGACACTGATCTGTATGTAGCGCCCACTGGCGCTGTACATACAGGGGGAAGAGGGGAATGATCCCTTCTGCCTCCTCCCTGCACAGTGAGGCTCGGTGGACAGGTGAGCGGCCGCTTCACCCGCCTGTAAGAACGGCCCGGCGGCGCCAGAGGAGCGTCCTGATGCTACTCTGGCGCAGCGGCCATTCAAAGAACCCCCGGCAGACCCCCATTAGCGGGACCCCCACCAAAAACGGGAGAGTTGGCATGTATGTCCTAGAGTTATTAGATAAGTTTCAAGTTTTTATTTAATAACATATTTTACCTCTAAAATAAGCTGGTGAGAAGGCCACTTCAGAGGTAGGACTGAACTAGATGATAGCAGCAGAGCTGTCATCAATGGGTCATGGCAAAAATGGGAGTGGTTCTTTTTAGACCCCCATATCAAACCCTAATGTTAATATCAGACCCTATATCAGAATCCAAAGTATATTAACTTTAGATTCCAGACCAATCCCACCAAAACATATTTAGATCCCAGACGAGTACCCTGTATTATATCAGATTCCCAGACTCCTATGTTAATATGAGACCCCTATAATAGCATTACACCCCTCTCTTCATGGGGGGATGATGGGGCACTGTAGCTGGCATTCTAGTAGTGGGAGTTAGGGTCAGTCAAGGTGTCCTTATTAGGACTTGTCCCCACAGCACAGGTTTTCACCCGGTTTTTCAGACGGTTTTCGGACGGAAGATGAATATGTCTATGTGAGGGGGGAGGGCTTTTCTCCGCTAATTGCAGAGAAAAGCCGTCCCCTGCGGCCGTGTGCACGGCCCGAAAACAGTGCAAATACCGGTCGGATAAACCAACCGCTATTTGTCCTGTGCCGTGGGGACGCGGCCTTATCATTATATTCCTGCTGGCAGTCTCAGTGATTAGAAAGTCTCTGAAGCTGGCTCATCATGTTGTTTCTCTTCCCTACTTTCACATATGTGATACTAAGAGGAACTGTTTTGCCTATATCTGTTGTGGCTAGTGGCTTTTGTAGCAGGGTTGTGGTCTTCTCAACAGAAGCCATAACTAGTAAATACTTTTGTATGCTTTTAAGTGTTTTTAGTGACTGGTATTTGTTTGTCTTTTGTATTATATTATTGTAATAAACATTTTTGGGAGTGCAACTATTTGGGCTTGTTCACACGACGTTTTGGATCTGTTTTGGATGCGTTTTACGGATCCGTTTTTAACCTGCGAAAACTGGATGCAAACTGCATCCAAAAAGCGGATCCGGAAAACGCAACATCCTTTTTTGGATGCTTATTGGATGCGTTTTGCATGCGTTTTACGGATCCGTTTTTTGGATCTGTTTTTTCAATGCTTTATTTAAATCAACCTATCAAACTGCAATTTAAATATAATATAACCTATCAATGACCAAGAAAAAAAAACTTTTTTTACCTAGTGTCAGTCAGCTGTACATACACCTATGATTTTAGAACCCGCCCTCCCCCTATTTTTTTTTTTTAAAATCAACCAATAGTTTTCAACCACCCCATGTAAATTAATTATAACAATCAGTATAAAACTAAATAATTTCTAAACTAATATTTATAAAATTAAATATATATTTAGTATACATTATATATATATATATATATATATATTTATATTATTTATGTACATATATATAAATGTACATTTATATACTATTATACACATTTTATAATATTATATACATTTAAACTTTTGTATAGAATTTATATATAAAATATATATATATATATATACTATTATATACATTTATATATATATAATATATATATATTATATATATATATATATTATATATTTACATACATTTATAAACTAAATATAAGCCAAACATAATATTAAAATTTTATATTTAATTTAAATCCAATGCATTTTACGGATGCGTTTTGGCATCGAAAACGGATCTAAAACGCACCCAAATGTATGCTGCGCTTTTGCATCCGCTTTCGGGATGCCAAAAGCGCACTCCATTATTTCCTATGGGGATTTCTCTTGTGGAAAACGCAAGAAGAATTGACATGTCAATTCTTAAAACGGATCCGAAAAACGCATCGCGAAAAGCGCATCGGCAATCACTCGTGTGAACAGCGATGCGCTTTTGCCAGTGAAAGCAATGTTAATCACACTGACAAGTGTCAGATCCGTTTTACGGATCCGTAAAACGGATCCGTAAAACGGATCACAAAAACGTCGTGTGAACAAGCCCTTTTGTACGTCTCTTTTCTTGCTACTTTTTCATGTTTTGGGTTTGACATACACAGTATCATTATTAGTGGTTCCCACTTTTTGCATTAATATGTCATTATAAACTATACCCAACATAATATAAACAGTACGTTGAGAACCTTGAGGTGGTTCTCCATTCACTGCTGATCGTTGTGTACCAGAACAGAGCTGTCATCTTTGCAACACAAATTAGCCTTGGTTCTTGCACTGATCATGCCGTACTCCCGGCAGCTGACCTCTTGTCCAACACTGCACATCCCTAGAGTACATAGCCCCGCCAAGCCTGCAGAAAATGTAGTTTTTAATCCTTATACACTAGTTAGCTGCGAAATTTAAAGGGAAGATTGGTTACTGCAAGGACGGCTTCCAAGAAATGTTTCCACCTAAATTTGGTATGCATTTTAAGGTCAAAGTCAAACATACAGATGACATTTGAGGTACATCTGTGCATACGAAGCCTTGAACTTGCATAAAAAAAGTTACAGTATATGGGACATGTACCAAATCAAAACATAATGATGGAGATGTAGCTGAATGTTTCTGTGCCCTGTTTTAAAAAAATAAAGTTATTGGTCTCAAAATAGGCAAAATGAAAAAAATTTTTAGCGACTCATGGGTTCCCAGCAATGGTACCCCATGTGATCAGACATTTATCACCTTTTCTGTCACTAGTCAATAGCCTTCCTTCACTGCAGAGAAAAATGTTCATTGGTTATTCCGATCCGAAAAACAGCAAAAGCTTCTCATAGAACCAGAAGTTTTCCATTGTATAATGTGCCACTATTGTTCTATTATAGTACAGAGAGCAAATATATTCTACACAGTCTGTATGACTGTTCAGTGAAGACTAAGGGTGACATGTCAGAAAAGGGAAAACATATTAAAATATGAATTTCCGTAATGCCGGAAAAATTGGCGTTGTTATTTGGTATAAATAATTGATGGTTAATCTAGAGTAAAAAGAAAATTTTGCAAAAATTAGCGTGCATTATTGCTAATGTTTGTGACCTACTTAGGTGTTAGAAATCGTGGGGGTTTAAATGGCCTAGGTTTGGTGTACAGTTCACTAGGGTGCCAACAGTTTTTGGCGCAAAATACACCCAAAAAATGGTGCAGCCCTAATGGGACATGTCATCCTAAATATCCACACGATCACTGACAATCAAAGATGTCTGAATATACAGCATACAGCTTTAATGCACACTCCATACGATCTCTGTCCTGGCTGAAAGCTACAGGAGCCTGGCTAGAAGTCCTCTTACTTAACATACTGACAGAATCCAGGGACTACTTACTGAACTGCCAGGTAGCAGTGTACCACATCAAAAGTCACTAATCACCAAACATAGTAATAACAGTCAGGTAAGTCGGGTCAGCATGGGTCCTCCTCTCTCCACCCAACAACAGCTCTTCATACCTGTGGACCACTACATTTTAAAAGCAGGTTCCCTGCATGATGTGTTGGATGCCTGTGGTGTGTCATGGAAGATTATTACAAGAAAAATATAATGGTTCGGCACTACCCTTAACTACTGTGGTGCCCGTTGCCAAAAATCAATCCACAATCCATATAACCAACGGTACACACAGATTTTCTTGATGCCAAAAAAACCCTTATTCTTCCATTAATGTCAATCACAGTATTTCATAGAACATGTCCCAAACGTTTTCGGTCAAAGACCTTTGTCTAGGGAATCTTGTGTAGAAAAAACACATACAAAAAATGGGTATTACTTACTCAAAAAAACACTGCAATTTTTGGGGCATTTCACAGCTCAATGGCTGGACTAGACTGAACCCAGTAGCAGGCAGCTCTGGCCTATTTGCTACCTAGGAAAAATTAACAGGTGCAGCTAATTGCTGAGAAGCAGCTCACATACCCCACTGCTAGGGGAACAATTACATGATAAAAAAAAACTGCATAGTAGTTCAATACCTGTTCACACCAGCATGCAGAAAAGCCACAGTATAATGCATGGGGAGATTGCACAATTGCAAAAATACCAATAAAACAACCACTCACACACTCTCAATGCATGAGGGGGGGGGGGGGTTTGCTGGTACTTTCAATTGCATAAAAATAAGGCGATACAGAAGGGTGCCATAAATACAGATATGTGTGGTGCACAGGCCCGGAATGCCCATTGGGCAAACCGGGCATTTTCCCGGAAGGCCGCTGGGGTCCGGGCCGCAGGGCCGGCTCGGATCGCCCGCCGTGGGAACCAGTGTTTCCCCCCCGACGGGCCCCGAGTCCCGGCGCCGGTCTGTGGTGCTCTACAGGGGCCACAATGGTCGCATCAGCGACTGGACCCATGTGGCAGGGGGGCCGACAGGCCCCCCTCGCCACACGGCTGCACGGCCGGGTCACCAACCCAGCCATGCAGCCATCACGGCCGCCGCCTGCACCACACGGTGCAAGCAGCAGCCGAGGCTGAACAGCTGGGATCTACTGATCTGGTCTGTCCAGCTCCCAGGAGGCCGCGGGGCAGGCGCGCGATGTGATGACGTCATCGCGCGCCCGCTCCGTGTCCCGCACACTGCTGCTGGCGGCCTCCGGGGAAGAGGAGGGAAAGAAATCAGGTAAGTATTGTTTTTACTTTTATTTATTTTTTTAACTATAGCCCTGGCTACCTATATGTGCTCTGTCTACCTTATATACCAGCCCTGGCTACCTATATGCTGCTCTATCTACCTATATCCCCAGCCCTGGCTACCTATATGCTGCTCTGTCTACCTATATACCAGCCCTGTCTCCCCATATACGGGCCTGTCTACCTATACCACCCTTTACCTATACTGCCCTGTGTGCTAAAATCCCTGCCCTGTCTGCCTATATACCTGCCCTGTCTACCTATATACTGCCCTGTTACCTATATACACTCTGTCTGCCTATATACCAGCCCTGTCTGCCTATAACCGCCCTGTCTCCCATAAGTGCCCCTGTCGTATAATGGCCCTGCCTGCCTATTACTGGCCCTGCCTGGCTACAAACTGGCCCTGCCTGGCTACATACGGCCCTGCCTGGCTACAACGGACCTCCTGGCTACAACGGGCCCTGCCTGCTAATTACTGGCCCTACTGGAAATATTACTGGCCCTACCTGGCAGTTACTGTGGGCAGCCCCAGCTACCTGGCTAGTTACTGGGGGCTAATTACAGGGGTAGGCCCTGTCTACCTACCAAATTAATGGAGGATCTACCTATTTACATGCCACTTATCTGACATTTTTTTAATTTTCTAATTTTTAGGGGTCTAAACATACGCTGTTTGGGGAAATTGATAGGAAAGTGCTGAAAAAGAGAGGAGTCTAAGATGTATTTTGTGGTAAATTCTACAGGGACGAGTAGGGACTGGGTAAGAAGACATTGAAATGCTGTACCGGACAGAGAAGAAATGGAAGGGAACGACTCATCAGGGAAGACGTCATGGGGGTTTTGGGCCAGAAGAAGAAAAGGAGAAGAGAACAACTCCCATCAGAGATGATGTCTCATGTGAGTCCCTGCTGTAAGGGGTCATTTTACTTCTGTGTTGAATCATGCTGTATTCATGTGATGTTGACCTGACTAATGGGTATGAGCGTGGGGGGGTTGTAGGTTATGTTTGTGCTTATGTAGTGTCAGTGTGGGCTTGTCCCTGATTGTAAAGCAAGTGCACACCTGACTTTTGTGATGAGGGGTTTCTCTGCACCACTGTTTCTTTCTTGTTGTGTGTAGGGGGGTTTCACAGGAGCGTTTTGGTGCATTTTTTGTGCATTTTTTGTGCAGAAATATACAGCATTAAAATGCTCTGCCTTTCTGCAACAAAACCGCACCAAAAACACATAAAAAATGCTCTGTGTGAAAGCAGCTTTATAGTGTAGTTTATTTTAGAAAGTGGCGAGGTGCGAGAACAAGGGGAATTGTTTAAGCGGATATTGTATGTGGGCTGGTGGGGGCTTAGTGCCAGGGCTGATTTTTATTCCCAGTCCGGCCCTGGTGGTGCACCATGCTGGCTTACAACCTATTAGTGACACCTTATACTATTAGATTAGGCGGGCTGCTCAGCACTTTCTGGATGTCCAACACAAAACACAGACACCCTTCGAAACAACCGATCCGGTCGGAACCGGTATACCACTAGATGACATTCACCCCCAGGTTCTGGACCTTAATAGGCAAATCTTTGTTTATAATACTAATGGATTCTATAGTGACAGGATCTGCTCCACAGGACTGGCGCATGGCAAATGTGGTGCCAATATTTAAAAGGGGTCAAGAAGTGATCCCGGAAACTATAAGCCTTCAAGTTTAACTCCTATTGTGTGTAAAATATTTGAAGATTACGATCCTGGAGTATCTCAGTAAATATAACCTCATAACACAGCACCAGTTTGGGTTTATGAGGGAACGGCCTTATGAAACTAATCTGATCAGTTTCTATGAGGAGGCAAGGTTCAAACTAGATCTGGACCTGTGGATGTTGTCTATTTGGACTTCTCAAAGGCATTTAATAAGTGTGTCACACAAAAAATATATGTAAATAGATTCACAATTGACTCTGATAGAAAACAGAGGGTGGTTATAAATGGAACATACTCTATTTGGGTCACAGCTGCTGGTGGTGTACCGCAGGGGTCAGTATTGCACCCTCCTCTTTTTAATATATTAATGACCTTGTATATGGCTTACAGAGCAGAACTGCAATATTTTCAGATGATACAAAGCTCTGTAAGGTAATCAACACAGAGGAGGACAATAAAATGTGGATTTAGGAAAGCTGGAGGCTTGGGTGAGAAAAAGGCAAATAAAGTTTAATGTGAATAAATGTAAGATCATGCACTTGTTCTGAAGAAACAAACAGTGCCATTATGTAATATATATAATGTTACTGGATAAAGTAATGGCTGAAAAAGACTTGGAGATATTGGTAGACAGTAGTGACCAATGCCAGGCAGCTGCTGCCAAGGCAAATAAAATCAGGGATTGCATTAAAAGAGGCATAAATACCTAAGATAGGAATATAGTTTTGCTTCTATAGAAATCACTAGTGAACCACATGTGAAATATTGTTTACAGTTTTGGGCACTGGTGTATAAGAAGAATGTAACTGAGGTTAGAGAGGTTGCTGAGAAGAGTGACCAAGGTGGTTAAAGGGGTTTTACCAAAAGGCATTTCATGTTTGGTGTGTTCTGCTGTAGCTTTCAGTGTGTTTAAAAGAGGCATGTATGATTTGTTTGAACTGCATGTGACATGTGACCCAGCAGGCTTGACATCACTTTGCCTTTCCCCACAGTGTGCTCACTCTAGTCAAACTAAAGTCTGTTTATTTAAAGAGCTGTGAGTAGCTATAATATAGTTGAGTGGTTAGCACTTCTGCCTTTCAGCATAGGGCAGTGGTCTGCAAAGTGCGGCTCTCCAGCTGTTGGGCAACTACAACTGCCGTCATGCCCACTGATATAGATTATATAAATTCATGATGGGAGTTGTAGTTGCCCAACAGCTGGAGAGCCGCACTTTGCAGGCCACTTGCCTAGGGGTTCTAGCTTCAATTCCCTGTAGAGACCCAAAATGTTTTCTTTCATTTATTTATGTATTTGTACTGTTTGACTAATAACTAAGAAGTACAGAAGACAGGAGTAGAATAACAGCACCTGAGGTTGAACACAGCAGGGAAAAGACTAACACTAGCTGCCTGAAAGGAGAGGTAATTTCTGAGCATGTGCACCCAGGACCGAGGAGCTCTTGTCACTGGTCGCATCCCCTAGAGACCAATTGTACACTTTAAATCACTAAGACAAAAATAGTCCAGAATTTTTAATAAAAATGAATGGTGAAAATGTTTATTATTTAATTTACAAGCTTCCCACGTCAATTTTACTTTGTGGTAAAACGCTTTAAGGGAATGGATGGATTGCAATACCAAGACAGATGACCAAACCTGGAGTTATTTAGCTTGGAAAAAAAGATGTCTGAGGGGTAATTTGATTATCATTCACAAAATGTGAAAGGACAGTGCACAGATCTCTTGCACGATCTTTTTACACCTTGGCCTGTAACAACGACAAGGGGAAATTCTCTATGTCTAGAGGAAAAAAGGTTTCACCATCATCATAGATGGGGATTCTTTAAAGTAAGAGCAGTGAGACTATGGAATTTACTGCCACAAGAGGTGGATTTGGTGGACGGTGGATTTGTTCAAGATGGGTTATAGGGATTAGATTCTGGAGATAGGACATTGATCCAGGAATTAATTTTGATTGCCATATTTGGAGTAAATAATTTTTCTTCTTGTATGAGAAAATTGCCATCTGCTTCATAGGTTTTTTTTTTTAGCCTTCCTCTGGATCAACACTGTAGGGTTACAGGTTGGACTCGATGTTTTTTTTTCCAACTTATCTACTGTGTTACTATGTTTATTTGCCATCCTGGCTCTATTTCAAATTAATTTTCTTCCACTGTACAACCCCTTTGGATAGCTGCATTATGACCATCTGAATGAGGTCTTCATCTATATCTGCAATGGTAAATTAACAACAGCTCAGCCGTTAATAGTTTAAGCCTCTGTGGACACAGAATACTTTTCGTTTCCCAGAACTGCATTAACTTTGCATGTGACACAAAACCCTGCAAAAAAATCTCAATAGATCTTTTCTTCATATTTCATTTTCTTTTTTATCACTACATATGCTTGTATATAATGTGTGAAACAGCTTGAAAACATTTGAAAAAATCTGGATTCAGTAAACGTACTCATCATTGTCTTTAACCCCAAAAGGAGCTTGCATTTTTTTTGGGTTTGGGACACATTTAAATTTTTACTCCTCACCTTCCAGAGCCATAACTTTTTTTATTTTTTCCACCTACTAGAAAATTGAGGGCTTTTATTTTGTGGGACAAGATTTTACTTTCTAATGGTGTAATTCACTGTACCATAGAATATACCACAGCTCTTTAAGTTAAGCTATGTCAGACAAGGCTCAAAAATTGTCTAAAATAAATAATTGTGGTGCATTTGCAATAGTAAATCTGCCCCAGTATTTGCACTTTTCTCCACATCTGAAAATAAGTGTCTGTTGGTAGTTTAACAATCTTTTAAATGCATTTTACAGATTAACATGATTTAAGTTACTTTTTAAATGTTTTGGAATCTATAAACAGATATAAATCATAAAGACAGCCAGATATTTGCAAGCTTTGTACTCACAATAGCTAACACGTTTGGCAATGAACCATATATAACATTATCTTGGCTGAAAAGTCCTTGAGTTCAGCAATACTAACAATGTACATGCTTAAAAAAGGTAAATGTTTTGAAATGTTTATGATAAGCAATCCTCGGTTTAACCTGATTATATTCTCCCATTCCGCGTTAAAAACACATAAAAAAACAGGAACACATAAGGCGACATGTATGAATTTGGCGCTAAATAGACCAGTTCTAATCGCTTTAAGGTAGTATAGACTGCGCCAGAATGTATGAACCTGTTCTTCTGCAGTTCATACATACAGGCGTAGTCTAGTGCCAAGACGACAACTCAGGCTCAGGCACCACCTTTAACCTGGTCGTGCTGTTCTAACTGTTCTGCGTCAAAGTTTTGTTGTCAAAGAATCATAAATGTGTCTACTTCTACGAATGTGTTACGACACGCCCCCAGAATGCTTCAAAAAATTTTGTGCGCCCAAAGTGTCTTTGGGCGGCGGTTTCCGAGGCAAATTTAGGGCCACATGTATGAAAACTGTCAAGGTCCAAAATTTCACTTTGTTGCCCCTTTGCAGCCAATCATAGTGCCCATTTAATTTCATATAGTGCTCTGGAAAAAATGAAAGGGGTGCTTGATTTGGTTGCTATGGGCAACAGGTGAATTTTAGACCTAGCCAGTTTTCATACATGTGGCCCTTAGTTTTAAGCACGCCTTTATATACTATAGAACTGGTCTACTACAGCTTTTTGAGGCTAGAATTCTGTTGCAGCCCGTTCATACATGTCGCTCATAGTTTTTTAATTAAAACCCCAAATTGACATGGATTGAAGCAAAGGGTTTTTCCCCACTTGAGTTTAAATTTATATAGACATGTATTTTTAAGGATGCAAGCATTTTGGTAAACCATATCAAACTTTCTTGCATGTGTTTTTTACATGCATCAAAAAAATAATAAAAACGCAACTTTGTGTAGCCTTCCTTAGTCTACCAACCATTTAGGGGCTTTTACCTTTTGCCAATTTGATACAGTTGCAGGGAAATTATCTAAAAGGGAGAGGAAGTATATAAGTATGTTCACACAATTTATTTGTGGGGCATAAATTTGGTGCTGATGTATGCCCGTAAATTACAGTTTAAAATCATTTAACAAGTCCAGCACTCATTGGGAGCTGTGTAAAAACAAACATTGTCGTTAAGATCATCGGCATGTGACCTGTCACTTCTTTCAGGCAAATTACATGGTATGAAACAGAAGTGTTATAGGATACAAAAGCTGCCTCGCATTGTAAGTACCGCTTGCAAGCACGTACTTTTCACCAACACTAAAGAAGTGTATTTCGTGCGTAGCTGTGTGCGTTGCACTATGGCGTGTGAGCAAACCTATAGAAAAAAAATTCCATTTCTATGTTTATGATTCTGTAAGATGTGTTTGGGGTATTGTTTAATCATAGTTGTAAAAAGCTTTCTCGATTCTAACCTTTAAAATGTGTTGAAATTGTGTTTAACCATTTCCTGACACCTGGTCATTAAAAATATTGCTCTAAGTTTTTTTTCCCCGTCTTCCAAAATCCCTAGCTATTTTCCCTTGCATAGACAAAATAAAGGCTTTTATTTTGCAGGACAAGATGTACTTTGTATTGGTATCCCTTTACCATTCTTAGAATATATTGGGAAACCACAACAAAATTTAAGTGGGGCAAAAATTTTTACATTTTTTTTTTTACTTGATTCATGTTTGTGGGGGTTTTTTTTTTACAGCGTTCACTTTCAGTTTTAAATGTGATACCTGTATTCTGCAGGGTAATAAGATTCAGCAATGCCAAACATGTAGGGTTCTCGTTATGTTTTAGTACTTTAAAAAAAATCAAAACAAATTTTTTTAAATTTGTACCACACCACCATTGTCTGTGACCCCAAAAACTTTTTTTGTACTTCCACCCATAGACCAAAGTGACAGTGCATTTTTTGTGGGTGAAGTGTAAATTTTTTTGCTACCATTTTGGGATACATGCAACTTTTTTATCACTCTTTATTCCATTTTTCAAGGGACTTGTAATGACCAAAAAACCCACAATTTTGGCGTCTGGAATTTTTTTCTATAGTGTTTAGCATTTCAGGATAAATGATGTTATATTTTAATTTGTTCAGACTTTTTACAGAAGCGTACTATACCAATTATGTGCAACTTTTTTAATATTTTATTATTATTATTTGTGAAATGGAAAAAGGGGGTGATTTGAATTTTAATTTTTCTTATACTTTACATATATTATATATATAAAATATATATATTTTAATAACACTCACCGGCCATTTTATTAGGAAACCCCATGCTAAAAAGGGGGGTTTGGACTCTCTTTTCCCTTTCGAACGCCTTAATTCTTCGTGGCATAGATTCAAAAGGGTGTTGAAACGATGTTCTTTTTTGGTACCAAGGGCCCAAAGAGTGCAAAAAAAATTCCCCCACCCCAGACCCCACCACCACCAGCCTGAACCGTTGGTACAAGGCAGGTGGATCCTGCTTTCATGTTGTTGAGGCCAAATTTGACCTACCTCGAATGTCCAGCACGAAATTCAAACTCTAATGAGGTATTGCAGGCGACGTTTTTTCTTCCAATCCTATGGTTCCAATTTCGATAGATTCGGTAAATTGGTATTGTCGTAAAGTTGTCCTGATTCCTTAAAAGTTTTGAAATGGTTATTTTCAGCACCTGGTGTTGGTCTTCAAATCATGCTGTTACCCATCTGCATGACAAAAGTTTTATTTTGCGGTTCAAGATGTCTTTCTATGCCTTACCTTTAGATTATATGGGGTGGCAAATTTAAAGCAATGTTTCTTTTATACTCGAATCATGTTTGTGGCGTTTTCTTTGACAGCGTGCATTTTCAAAAAGGATTTCCCGTTCTCCAGGACTGCCAGCATCCACATGGTAGGGTTTTTATGTTTTTTGGGAAAAAATTCCTCTTTAAACCCACACCAGTTGTGCGTGAAAACTCCCAATGGACCAGGCAGTTTTTTTCTGGAATAATGTACCACCCTTCTGGCAACATGCAACCTTTTTGCCACTTTTCATTTAAGGCAATCCAAAATACCTTTTCTCTAATTTTCTAGTGTTTAGCATCAGGATTTAATGAGTTATATTTTAATTTTCCTTTTACAGGCCTAAATTTTGCAATTTTGATTTTCGCCTATTTTTGTAAATTGGCTGATTTGAAATTAAGTTTTTTAACGCAGTTGGACAGGTGTATAATAATAAAGTGTGATTATTATATATATTCTGTAACTTTGATTCCCCCAGCATACTTGTAAAAACAATGCAGATAGCTGTTTAAGACAGCGATTTTTACCACTTTCTGCAGTAAAAGTGGAAAAATGGCAGACATGAAGGCGATGGAAGCCTTCACAAAGCTTCAAGCCACCATGTTAACCGATCGGCACCCCGCAACCTCATCACATTGGTGCCGATTGGAGTGAGAAACGTGGGTGGCACTGTTTCTCATTCATTTAGATGCTGCGGCTACAATCGCGACAGTAACCAGGCTCTTCCAGTATGCCTAGTGTGTTGGGTCCTGGGGTAATATTGACAAGGGGTTAGTGTCAACCTTGGGATGATAAAAAAATGCCGCTGGTTGACACCAACCCCCAGTGGTACTAATGGAGAGCCATCTGTCAGAGGCGTCCATTACTAGCACTGGAAAAAATAAACACAGAAACAACAGAAAAAACACTTTATTTAAATAACCCCCCTGACACCAGCCCTCATTACCCATTTAATTAAAGAAATTACCCCACCAATCCCACTGTAAACACCCCTCTCTTCCAGCCCCACTCTAACCCTCCCTCCCCTTCACTCCCACTATAACCAGGGCTGTATTTATAGGTCATGCTGCCCTAGACACTAAACCCGAATACGCCCCCATTACCACGCGCCTTTCACATCATGCCACACCCCTTTACAAAAGCCATGCCCACTATAACCATGTAACGCTAGAAGAAAGCTAATTGAAGGGTAGCCAGGGCCCCCTTTTAGATGTTATGTAGCCAGGGCCTCCTTTAGATATTAGGTAGCAGGCCCCCTCTTTAGATGTTAGGTAGTAAGGGCTCTACCTTTAGATTGTTAGGTAGTCAGGGCCCCCTTTAATAGGTAGTGGGGTTTAGGTTTCCAGGCTCCCTTTAAAGGTTAGGTAGCCAGGTCTCCCTTTAGGGTTAGGTAGCCAGGGCCCCCTTTAGAGGTTAGTAGGGCCCCTTAAGGGTAGGGCCACCCTTTAGAGGTTAGGTAGCCAGGGCCCCCCTTTAGAGGTTAGGTAGCAGGGCCCCCTTTAGATGTTAGGTAGTCAGTGCCCCCCTTTAGATGTTAGGTAGTCAGTGCCCCCCTTTAGATGTTAGGTAGCAGGGCCCCCTTTAGAGGTTAGGTAGCCGGGCCCCCTTTAGAGTTAAGGTAGCAGGGCCCCATATAGAGGTAAGTTAGCCCGTCCGCATTTAGGGGATAGGTAGCAGGGCCCCCTTTAGGGGTTAGGTAGCCAGGGCCCCCTTTAGAGGTTAGGTAGCCGGGCCCCCTTTAGAGGTTAGGTAGCAGGGCCCCCTTTAGATGTTAGGTAGCCGGGCGGGCCCCCTCACCATACCCCCCTCCCATTTCCCCCATGCCCTCCAATTCAATTACCTCCCCTCAGATTCAGCCTCGGCCCTCTTCAATTACCATGTGCCACTGAGGAGTGGGATGGGCGCGCTGCTCCTCTCTCTCTTCCCGGCCAGAGCTTCCGCTCTTCAGTGGCGGGCACGTGCTGTTAGGGAGAGGAGGAGGGGCAGCGCAGCCCTCCTCCTTTCCCAGCAGCGCACCGCGCCACTGAAGGGACAGGCAGCATCAGCGGGGGGCTGGGAGGGGGTTCCCGGAGGAAAGCAGTTAGAAAAAATAAATACATTTAAACTCCTGCTGCCGTGCCGTCCCCTAACAGGCGCCGCCCTATGCACGTGCCCACAGGTGCCTTGTGGGAAATACAGCCCTGAGTATAACCCACATCCCTCATCCCCCACTATAAGGGTATGTTAACACAACGGATTTGGATGTAGATTCTAGGGGGAATTTAGCGCTGAATCTGCCTCAGAATCAGCGTCCAATCAAACTGCAATCTCCCTTACATTGTTTGCAAAGCAAAATAAGCATTATGCCTTGTTTTCAATACAGTATGTGTAACTTTGAAGCTTCTGAGCTTACCGAGAAGTTTTCTCTCATACAATATGTAATTACATTTCATGAGAAATATGCACTGATTTGGAATTCAGCACATATGTGCCAATTATTTTCTCTATATTTACAGTAACTGTGAAGTTCGAACTTCATAATAATTGGTCAACTGATTTTACTAATGAGATGTGGTTAATGTTATGACATATGAAGAAATGTATGAATTCCTTCTTATTCATTAAAGGGGTTGTCTCACTATAAGGATTGCTTTTTATGTTAAAGATCTTTAAACAACAAGTCACTTTGCAATATATGTCCATTAACCCTATCCTACCTAATCTGAGATATCCCCTCTTGTATGGGTTGCATCAGCTTCTCAGGTCACTATAGCTACAGACCTGTTCAATCTCTCATGATAGACTGCCAGCACTGATTGCTATAGCTACTACTGCATATCTACTGCAGCCTAATAGAAGCCAGTAAACACGCCCCTGAATTCAAAATGAAACCAAGAAAACAGAACTGAGGTAAGATGAATCAATGTAGTGAGACAACCACTTTAAATATTGGATTTCTTCCTAGAAAGTACTTAGAAATATTAACATGTTATATTTGGTACCATCTTTATTAAAAATTTACTATTATAGGTTAATGTAATTTTGTTATTAATCATATGATTTCATGTAACATCCTCAGTGTAAAATAAACATGTTCTGAGAGTTTTGCTCAGAGTCATTTTGTTTCACCAATCTGTCATTATTGCCCTCCTTTTGTAGCCAGTTGACCAATACCCAAGGTAGTGACTCTTTAGGGTAGTAAAGTACAGTTACTGCTCTAACAAGTCAAAAATCTATATTTAAAGTTAACCCATTATTTTTATTCATCTTGTTTATTTTTTTAATTTCAAAGTACATGTGAGACATTGAACTGCAAATATCACTAAGAGCTGAAAAAATTAAGCTGCTCTAAAACTTTTGACTTGTTTTTATAGCTATGTTTGGTACCAAAAAGGATGATGAGCGCATGGCACAACTGAGCCAGTTATAGACCAGTAGAGACAGAGATGAGGGGGGAATAAAGAGGGTGCAGCATTGTAGAGAGCTTTGTGGTTAAGGCTATGTCCACACGGCAATGATAAAATGTCTTCGGAAATCCAACGGTATTTTGACATTGCCGTACTACGGTTTTTGTTGTTGCTTTTGCGGTCGGTTTTCGAATTTTGGCCGGCCCTAATACATTGAACAGTACTTGAATCCACCATAATATAGTGGATAATAGAACATGTTCAATGAAGCGGCAGTTTAGAAGTCCGACAATAGAAACTACGAACTGTGTAGAATACATCTCGGATTTTCTATTGTGGTCTATGGGCACTGGTTACAGTCTGATTTTTGAGAAATGTAATTAATGAATCTGCTTAAAAATCTGACCAAAAACCAGTGCAGTGTAGACATGGCCTAAAAGTGATACATTTTAATTGTATTCTGTAGTTGTAATGGCACTGGTGGATTCCAAATGACAACAAACTAAACAGGGAAGTACACCAGCAGTCACAAGAAAAAACAATATGAAGTGTATATCAATCAAAGTAAAAGACTCACCGCTGGATGATTTAGCAAACTGATATCAGTTGGGTGATGACAGGTGCACAATTACTGGAGATTCACATATGGATTCACTCCAGAAACAAAAGGGTATGCATCTATACAAAATTGTATGTACCCGTCAGTTAAAAAAAAAACTACAGTGGTCACTGAAATAACTTGAAGCTTAATTTTTTTTAATAAATTTATTAAAAATCAACTATTGAAAATTAGACATTGCTTTTAAACTGTGGTTTAACTGACAATTTAAAAAAATAAATAAATAATGAAACTGGCCTGGACAAAAATTATAGTACCTATAACTTAATATTTTGTTGTACAACCTTTTGAGGCAATTCCTACAAACAAACAGTTGTAACTCTCAATGAAACTACTGTCTCTCTCCATAGGTATTCTGGCCAACTCCTCGTGAGCAATCTGCCTCAATCTTAGTGTTTGATAACAACGTCCTTAAGAGAAATAGTCAAATAGATACTGTCCCAATTTTTTGCCCTACGCGTTTCTCCCCTTCCAATATATGGGGTTCATCAGGGACTTTTCAGCGGACCAGCTACTAATTCCTTATAATATTCAACCATACAAAAACAATATAATCCTTTTAACATCCGATATGTTAGACTACAAATGACTATACTTTTATTGTAGAGAATGCTGCACTGATAACTTGATAAACAGGTGGTTATTTTATCACCAACATAGTATAGAGGACATTATACTTACAGTCCCATATTTGCATCCATATTATCGGTATATGATACTATTACACCGCGTTGGTGTACATTGTTAAACCACCCACCATCTCTATCGCCCAGGTAAGATGTAGCACTACTACTGTTTATCATGTTATCAGTGCAGCGTTCTCTACAATATAAGTATTGTCATTTGTAATCTACCATATCGGATGTTAAAAGGATTATATTGTTTTTGTATGGTTAAATATTACAAGGAATTAGTAGCTGGTCTGCTGAAAAGTCCCTGATGAACCCCATATATTGGAAGGGGAGAAACGCATAGGACAAAAAATTGGGACAGTATCTATTTGACTTTTATAAAAGGACGTTGTTATCAAACACTAAAATTGTTTATTTATTATTTTTGTATATAGGTGTCTATATTTTGGTATATCTTAGGTTCCGGTCGGGGTACGCCCTTTCAGGCGTTGTACCTGTTTATTTGATAGGTAGACTTTGTATATGTAGGAATATGGTATTTTTTTTAATGCAGACTGATTTAAAAGGTTAAAGTTTTAGGTACTGAGAGGCGACAACTTCGTTTTTGTGGTAAAGTAGTGTTTATGTGGTTTATAGGTTGCATTTTTTTATACCATGTTTAATTATCAAATTTTGTCCTAATCTTCTAACGCAAATTTCTCCTTAGCTTTCATGAAAATTTGGAAAATTTTGTCATTTTCAAAGTTCTAAAACTTCTGCGTGCAAGACAGATAATTATTCACCACAAAATAGTTTATATCTAGCATCTACCACATGTCTGTTGTAGGTTAGCATCATTTTTTAAATGTCTTTTTATTTTTTTACAACATTAGGGGGCTTAGAAATTTAGTAGTCATTTTACAATATACATTTTTTTAGGGACCAGTCCAGTTCTGACGTGGCTTTGAGGGGCCTGTATGGTAAATACCCCAGTACATGACTTCATCTAAGAAACTAGACCCCTTAAAGTATTTACAGCAGTGTTTACAAAATTTGTTAACCCTTTAGGTATTTTCAATTAAAGCAAAGTGGAGCTGAAATTTCACTTTTTTTGCAGATTTTCAATTTTTATCCAATTATTCACTGGAACACGGTAGATGTGACCAGGAAAATACAACTTAATATTGATTCCCCAGATTCTGTCGTTTTTAGAGAGATCCCATATGTGGCCCTAGTGTGCTATTTGGCTCAACCACAAGCCTCAGAGTAAGAGGAGCACTTACTGGACTTTGGGGGTCTTATTTTCAGTACGATTTTATTTAGGCGCCATTACAGGTTTTCGGACACTTTAAGGGGCTAAAACTTAATAAACACCTCTAAAAAGACCCCAAATTGGAAACTACATCTCTAAGGAATATATCCAGGAGTGCAGTGAGTATATCGGCCCCACAGGTGTTTCACAATTTCTTTTAGTATTATGCTATGAAAATTAAAAATGTATTTTTTTCCAATACTCTGCAATTTTAGCTTAAAATGTTTAATTTTTAAAAGGAATCCTGGAAGAAAAGCCCCCCAGATTTTGTTACACAATTTCTTCTAAGTTCAGCAATACCCTACAGGGGGGTGTAAACTGCTGTTTGGGTGCATGGCATGGCGGGAGGGAGCACTATTTGGCTTTTGGAAGGCAGATTTTGGTAGGTGCCAGGTCTCATTTACAAAGCCCCCAAAGTACCAGAACAAGTGAAACCATCCAGAAGTCGCCCCATTTTGGATTCAACACCCCTCATGGATCTCATCTAGGGGTGTATTGTGCATTTCGGGCGCACAGGTGTTCCATAGTTTTTTTTTTTAGCACTGGGCCATGAAAATGGGGAGGGGGAGGCAATTCTGTCATTGTTTTTTGGGCTTTAATTTTACAGCCTTCGCCGAATGGTATAAATTACATCATAACTTTACTATGAGGGTCAGTACAATTACAATGATACAAATTTTATATAGCTTTTTATGTTTTATTACTTTTACACAATAGAAATGTGTTTATAAAAAACTGCGCTTTTATGTCGTCATAGTCTGAGAGCCATAACCTTTTTTTTTTTGCTGTATACGGAGCTGATTATGGACTTGTTTTTGCAGGATGAGTTGATGTTTTTATTGGTACCATTATGGGGTTCATATGACTCTTTGATGACTTTTTATTAAGGTTTTTGTGAAGCATTTTGAACAAAATACAGCAATCCTGTTAGTGTTTTTTATTTTTATTTTTTACTGCGGTCACTGTGCGGTATAAATGACAAGCTATATTTATTCAGCAGGTCGATATGACTACAGGGATACCAAATTTGTACATTTTTTTTATATTTTACTGCTTTTACATAATAAAAACACTTTTATTCAAACAGAAAAACACGTTTTTGCATCACCATAGTCTGAGAGTCATAACTTTTGCATTTTTCTGTGTTTGCATTTTTTGGAAGCCAGTGTGAAGAAAATACTGCAATCCTAATAGTGTTTTTTTTTTTTAAATTTTTTTAAACTGCCCCTAAACGTGCAGTATGTGACAAGTTAATTTTATTTTTGTGGGTCGATTAGGGCAATCCCCCAGTTTATATAGTTTGCGAGCTTGCAAAGGAAAAAGGGTGTTCCGGCGTGGCCCAGCGTGAGTACATTTTTCCCACTGCTTGACGGCGTGATAAACATCCCCCGGGAATTTTGCCAGGAAAAAAAGATGGAGCCAAGGGGGATCTTCTTTGGAGCGGGGGAAAGGGCGAGTACTGGGTTTTTTTTTAAATTTTAAAATAGGGCCCAAAATTTTCCCCCTGCCCTGTTTTTTACTAGGGGCCCTAATTACCTTCCTGTTTATGTGGGGGCCCTCTATTTCCCTGCCGGGTATTTTTGCTGGGCGGAAAAACCCTTTTTTTCCCTCCCTTTGTAGATGTGGCCCCAAATTTTTACCCTAATTATATATACTGAAGGCCCTATATTACCTTTCGGGTATATATGGGGGCCCCTTTATTTTAAACCTAATTATATTTACTGGGGGCCTTTTATTACCTAATTTATATGCTGGGGACAAATTGTTACCTAAATTAAATGTATACTGGGGGCCCCCCTTTTCCCTCCCAATTGTATATACTGGGGGGAAATATTCCTCCCCTAGCTAAATACTGGAGTTAATTTTAAACCTTTTAAAAGCTTTATATGGGGGGCCTTTTTGCCCCCTGCCCTATATCTATACTGGGGGCCCATTATTACCTGCCCAAGCTAAAATCCCTGGGGGCCATATTACCTGCCTAGCTATATACTGGAGGCCGGGGCCCGAAACCCTACTGGGGTGCCAGCGGGGGTGCAGGTTTGCACGGGGCCCCCTTTGCTACCGCGCCCGCTACCCTGGAAAATGGCGGCCCCCTTTGGGCCCCCGCCAGCAGTGAATTAAAAAAGTTCACTGCGGGGGGGGGGGAGTTTGGGGGGGGGCCCGGCGCATCCCTTTCTTCGGGAACCCCCCGGGGGGCCCCCCCGGCCCTTTGCCTTCGGGGCAGCGTTTGGTGGAGTAGCATTTACGGAGCCCCGGGCCCCCTCTTTTGGCGCGCCCCAGGACGTCACATCAGCGTGCTGAGCGCGGGGGTTTGCAGGGGAGAGCAGCAGATGGAGAGCGAGGGGGCCCCAAAACCGGGGGAAAGCGTGGGATCGGGGTTTAAAGTGATTTCTTTTTTTTACCTCCCCCATTGCCTGCCTAAAACCCCCCATATCCTGCCTTTTAACCCCCCCATTATGCCCTCCCTAAAAACCCCCCAAATGCCTGCCTATACCCCCCCATATCCCTGCCTATACCCCCCCATTCCCTTTGCCCTATACCCCCCATATGCCCGCCTATCCCCCCCCATATGCCTCCCTTTAATACCCCCCCATATGCCTGCCTATACCCCCCCCCGGTTATCCCCCTTTCCCCTTTTAACCCCCCCCCCCCCCCGTATGGCCTCCCTAACCCCCCCCCGGGTTTTCCCTTTGCCTTTTAACCCCGATTTATGCCTGCCTTTCCCCCCGTATGCCGGGGCCTATACCCCCCCCATTTTGCCTGCCTATACAGCCCCCTATATGCCTGCCTGCCTTTACACCCCCCTATATGCCTGCCTCCCAATACAGCACCCTATATGCCTCCCCTCCCTATACACCCCCCAAATATCCCTCCCTATACAGCCCCCATAAGCCTGACTATAAAGCCCCCATATCCCTCCCTTTTATACAGCCCCCACATTGCCTGCCGTTACCCCCCCAAACCCTGCCTGTATACCCCACAAAGCCTGCCTTTTCACTTATATGGGGCCCCTTTAGCTACCTAAACCCTACCTATATGGGCCCCCTATGGGCCACCCCAAAACCCCTGTCTCCCCTTTTATGGCCCCCCTTTAGCTACCTAAACTCGGGCCTCCCCTATATAGGCACTCTTTTGGCTCCCTTTAAACCTTCCCTTTTTGGGGGGGCCCCATATACCCCCTATCAAAAACCCTCCTGCCAAAATTGGACCCTTTTAGCCAGGGGACCCCTAAAATAGTCGTTTTTAAGTTTTTTTGTGTTTTTAAACCCTGAAAGGGAAAAGTGGTAAAGGAGATGTTTTCAGGGCCCGGACTGGGGGGGAAATGCAAAACCCAAAAGAGAAGTCAATGCCCTGGTGGGAGAAACGTCACCGGGTTGAGCCCAAAAAGATGAAACTGCACTGTAATCACTTTTTTTGTTGCCCCAGGCTGTGCACACTGTTATCTCCCAAAATTTTAGGGGTCACTGTATGAAGGTAATATACGTCTGAAGAGGCCTGTGTACAATGGTGTCTACCACTTTTATGCCCACTGTATGGGGGGTTTAATTTTACAGTCTGCGACCCTGTGTCCCTTTGGTGTCTCCCCACTATATGGTCACTTTTTTATGGGGTAAATATAAAAGTTGCAGACCCTTTGTTTCCCACTGGTGTTCTACCGCTAAAATGTAAATGTTGGGGGGGAAAATATAAGTTTTGCAGAGCCTGTGAAACATTTGTTGTTTCCCCACTATATGGAATGTTATGGAGGTAATTAAAACCAGGTTGTAGAGCCTGTGTAATGATGTCAAACCACTTTTATAAATCACTGTATGGTGGTTATTTTACGCCCGGCAGAGCCTGTGAAACACGGGTGCCCACCACTTTTTGGGGTCCTGTTTGGCAGTAATATACATCTGAAAGAGCCTGTTTTCCCCCCCAAACCTGTATAAAACCCAACTATATGGTCCCCAATATTATTATTATATTAAATTATTGGGGACAGTATTGGTCTTTGTAGATGATAAAGTAATAGTGTGGGGTATTTTTTCCAGTCCTATGTGGTGGAAACCCTTTTGGTTTTTTGGCCTGGTTATAACCGGGTTTCCTTAGTAATAGCGTTTTTGGTAAGTGGTCTTAGTAAAGTGGGATTTGTGGTGAGAGTATGGTGGGGGTATTTGCCCCTTTTTTATTATCTACATTATCTAAAAACCCCTTTGTCCTGGTCCCAAATGGTCGGGGTTTCCAGGGGGGGTGGGCGAGGGGGGGGGGGCCCATCCAAAAGTTTGTTTTGGGGGCCCGGGCTTCTCTATTTAGCCCCTACGGGAAAGGCATTTAAAACCTCCCCATAAACTACCTAATAGGGATCTAAAAAGGAAAACTCCCCACCCCCTTTCCCGGCGACCCCTGGATTTTGTTTTCCTTTAGAAAAAGGCCATTTGCTGTGGGGGGGGGGCCCATCAAAAACATGCTTTCCTGAAATTAAACTCCCATTAGGAAGGGATTTTAAAAAACCCCCCCCTTGGTTGTACGTTTAAAGGTGCTGGGAAATGAGGATTTCTAAAATGTTTGGGGGGTTTAAATTCTGCAGAGGGGGATTTTCAGGGCCCCGGGGAGAATTTTCACAGGTGGTCTGGGGGAACGGAGGGAAAAAAGAAAGCGAAAGTGAACGCCCTTTCCCGGATAAAGAAAAGACTTCTCCGGAAAAGTCACTAAATTGAAAATTACTTATATTTCTGCAGAGTGTCTACATCCAAATAGTACCCAAGGGTGGGGGGTTGCAAGCCGAAGCCCCGACTCATCAATTCCCAAAACCCCCCCCGATTTCCAACCCCCGACCCCTGACTCCCCCCCCTACATGGTGCTTTTTTTAAAGTGATAACTTTACTGAGTAATATGGAAAACACCCAGGCTGTTTATAAACCTTATGTTTAAAATAATCAAGCTATTTGGGAAAGAACAGACACTGAAAAGAAAAAAGGGGTAACAATGTTTTGATTTTTTGAACACTTGTGTGTAGAGTTAAAAGAAAAAACCTGTATTTTTTTCCCTAAGTCCAGTTTTGCCCCAAAACAGGGGGGAAAGGGGAAAGAAGAAAATGGTTTAATCAGTTTTTGGGTTTCCAAGGGACATGTGAAAGGGCGGGGTAGTGGATCCCCGGACCCCCCGGGGCCGTTTTGGTATTTAAAAGCCACGCCAGGGAAGGGAAATTTCTAAGTAGCCCCCGGTTTTTTCACCAGGGGCCCACCGCAAAAGCGGGATAAAAATTTTGCTGCGGCGTGATGCTCCCCAGGTGTCCCCCGGGACGTGACTTCCCTTGCGGTGGCAGCCAAAAAGGTGCGCGTGGTGGCAGAACGAAAGCCCAAAGAATCGTAATTTTCCGGGGGGCCCAGGAAAGCGGCCCAGGACAGGCGGAAAAGGGTTTTCGGGGGCGTGGACAGGCAGGAAGGTCGGGGGCGGGCCCGGGCCAGGGGTTTCCCCGGAAAAGTAAAAGGGAAACGAAAGAAAAGAGGTCTGGTTTACAGGGGGGAAAAGGCGAGAATACATTTTTGGGAACGCTTTACCAAAGGGCCCACAAAGGGCAACATAGACCAGCAAGGAGTGTTAGGGGGGCCCGTACCTTAGTGGGGAGTTAAAACCCGCCAGGGAAAATTGCCCCCAATTAACGGGGCGGGGCCCCTTTAAAATTCCCACGGAACGATTTGGCCGCGCGGGGCGCTTGGGGACACGGGCCCACGCGCGCCCCGGCCGGCAGGGGAAAGGGGGACGGCACAGGAGGGGGGAGGTTAGGTGAGTCCATGGCGGGTTGCACCCCCCCCGGCTCTTTCCCGGGGCCCAAGGGCGGCCCCCGCCCCCGGTGGGCACCCGGACGGGGGGTCACGGGTGCGCCGTGGCCCCCCGGGCCGGGGAGCAGGGGGGGC